>JAQQSW010000220.1:0-28435 GCA_028646575.1 Pseudocheirus occidentalis
TAGGTTATGAAGAGTCAGATGTAATTGAAAAATGACTACACAACAGCAGAGAGAGAAGATATGACCTACTAAGAGGTGAGGTTGTTCAATGATTTTTTTTCCTGCAATCCTACAATCAGATGTTAGAGGCAAACAAACCTTGCAAGACATCTGATCAAATGTTCACCTTTTTTATAGGTGGAGAAATTGATGGCCAGAGAAATTAAGTTATTTGCTTTGTTTTATAATTAGTGACAATAATAATAGCATTTATACAACTTTAAAAAAGTAAAGACCTTTATTTCAGTACTTCTTAAAAACAATTTTGTGAGGCAGGTGCTATTATATCTATTGTACAGATGAAGAAACTGAGGCTAGGAGAAGTTAAATGACTTGCTCAAGGTCACACAGCTGGTAAGTCTAACAGATTTGAAATGAGGTATTCCTGACTACAACTCTGACCAACTACATGCCTTAAGAAAGAACCATCAGATTTCAATTTTAAGGCAGCAAGCTCCCCTTGAATCCAGACTTCATGTGTGAGTCCAGAGATGAGAGGGGTGCCAGAGTGGAAAGGGAGAAGGTAATTGTCCAAAAACCCTTTGTCCAGCAGCAGTTCTTGTTATTACACTTCTGTATTTATTCTTATTGATTATAAGGGCCACTTTAAGCCTTCAATGACTAGAGGTCTGAACTTGGTCAGTGTGTCCTCGCAAACAGGAAGACTGAAGGCGGGTCTAAGAGGCATCCGTGCATTTGCCCTGACCCTGTGACCATACTTCCTGTTTACCAAGCACTCTCTGTCTCGTGTCCCACGGGCATGGGTGTCTTGGGGGATAAAAGGTCACGGGTGGCAAAGCGCATGCGCCAATAAGTGGAGGAACGCTCCCCCCTATCAGAATACTGTTACTGAGGCACATCACATGATGAGGGGAAGACAGACAGTCTATATAAGGCAGAGGAGCACAGGAGAGCGCAGGACACGGCACACAAGAAGGCATGGCACACAAGGGGATACGGTGCACAATGGGATAGAATAAAGAGACCTATACTACTCCACCAAGGTGTCTGACTAGTCTGTCTGTTTAATCCAGGAGTATCCCAATGGGTCATGGAGGCGACCGGGTCTTAGAGGCGACTGAGACTGTCCACATGGACTGAGGTAGGTGACTCGGGAAGTTAACAGTCCGGCAGGCTCGGAAAATTGATCAATTAGGCAGCATAGGTCAGAGCATAAGTTCCTTCAGCCCGTGAGACCACATTGACTAATAAGGGCTAGTAAAAAGTTTAGTTGACTTGAAAGTATCTTAAAAGTGTGGTATTATAGAAAGAGTGTGGACTTGCAGTCCGGAGAACTCTGAGTTCAAATCCTGTCCCTGATACTTATTGACTGTGTAAGCTTCATTTAATAGAATATTTGATCACCTCCAACTCTAGTACTCAAAGTACACATTTATAAAAAAGCTACCGTGAAGATAATTGTTTGGCAACATCTGTTTCAGAGGATAATAAGGTAGAGAAACTCTATGGAAAAGTTATTCAGATCTTCCAAATTAAATCATTATAGACTTTAACATACAGTGACTTTAATGCAAAGATAGAAGTAGGAAATGGCAGATGAAGAATATGTTGGAAAATATATTTCAAGGGTAAGAAAAGAAAGAATCTATAGGTTTGCATATCATATGGAAGACTGATGTCTATATTTTCTAAATATGAAAGGCAGAATAAATTAATTTTAAAAGACTGGACTTTAAGTTTGAAAAGACTGGTGTTTGAATCATGCTTTCACCATTTATTGTACAGCTTTGTGACCATGAGTAAATCATTTAACCTTCCTGAGTCTCAGATATCTACCTATAAGTGCCCAGTTATGAATAAGTCAGATCAAATAGTCATCCTAAAGCAAGCATTCAAATTTCACTTCATAGGGCTCATTGAGATTTAACAGGATACAGCCTATTACCATGGATAACTAGTTGGTGCAGTGGATGGAGCACTGGACCTGGAGTCAGGAAAACATGAATTCAAATCTGACCTCAGACATTTCTTAACTGTGTGACCCTGGGCAAGTCATTTAACTCTGCCTCAGCTTCCTCATCTGTAAAATGAACTGGAGCAGGAAATGGCCAACCACTCAACTAGCTTTACCAAGAAAACCCCAAATGGGGTCACAAAGAGTCAGACAGGACTGAAACTACTAGGAGTGCAGAAATGACCTTTCTTTTTGGATTTGAATCCACAATACTTAGCACTGTAAAGCCAAGCAACAGTAGATTCCCCAAAGAATTCTCCAAAGCTTTTAAGATTCAGATTACATTGTAGTAGTGAACAATCTGTTTGTTCCATTACAAATCAAGATTTAGTACAATATTCACAGTATAATATTATCAATATTATATACAATATTTAGAACAAGGAACAAAAGAAGAATCACCTGGTTTCCCTAAGGGTGAAACCAGCTTAACACTTAAAGATTCAATCAGTCAATTAACAATATACTCCTCTTCCACTCATGGAGTAACCATTAACTTTAGTCTCCTAATACAATCCTTAGAAAACCACATAAACTTTTCACCCCTTGATTTCCAACAAACCTCAGTTTAGTCCAAGGGGAGGCCTTTTCTTCATTTTGACTCTGTGTAGTCTCTCTGATTCCTTGGATCCTCTTCCCTGGTCCCAGTGCCCTCCTGAATCTGCCAAACAATCACCTAGATTCAGGAGCAGACAGGTGACAGGTTCTTGTACAGTCCTCAAAGGAAAATAGCTCCCTGGTCCTTATCCTCAGCAAACCTCAGTTTCATCCAAGGGGAGGTCTTTTCTTCATTTTGACTCTGGGTGGTCTCTCTGATTCCCTGGATCCTCTTCCCTGGTCCCAGCTCCATCCTGAATCTGCCAATCACCTGGCTTCAGGAGATGACAGCTGCCAGGCTCTCGTCCAGTCCTCAGAGCTGAACAGCTCCCAGGTCCTTGTCCAGTCCTCAGGGCAATCCCTGGCACACACTGAAGTTCAGAGGGTTCAGCACACCTCAAACCCTTTACCACTTCTCTTGCCTGGAACTCAAGGATCAGCCACACCACAAACAAAGTCCCATCCTGTTCATGTTTCAGTCAGCTTCCAGATACTGGGAGAAGAACTTTCTCCCTCTCTCCCTTTATTTCTCAGGTGACTTCAGTCTCCATGAATCTTCCTTCACTGAGGAGCCAATTCCAATTTTCTCCTCTCTCTCTAAAATTCTTCTTTATATACAGCACTGGCCTCCTGTCTCAGCCAATAGCCTTCTTCCAAGTTAACAGGGGATTTCACACCTTTTCAACAATGTACAGAGTTCATACCTTCTATACTTAGCCCTAAGTTACTAGGTGCTACTTAGCCCTAGGCTACTAAGTGCTAAGTATCTGATAAACTGATTACTACTACAAGCACAGGGCCTGTCATCTTAATAAATGCCTTTTAAATCCATTCATTTAAAAAGGATGGTTGCATAGCATTTTATATTAAAAAGATAAAGTCGTGTGAGCAAATCTAGGAAGCAGAGGGGGAGAAGTATAGTGTTAATCATTGGACTAAAGATCAAGGAAGAGAGACCCCGAAGCAATACTGTCATTGAAATTTACTACAGATCACCTAGACAAATAAGATAAATAAATGAGGATTTAGGAAAAGTGTAGATAATAGAATTTCTTTCTTATGCTTTTTTATTAAATGATTTATTTCTAGTTTTCAACATTCACTTCCATAAGTTTTAAATTTTATCCCCCTCCTTCCCTGCTCCCTCCTCAAGTGAAGGAATCAAGAGACATCAGGCTTGCAGTCTGATATGAGCTTTACACATACTTTCCTATTAAACACATTTTTTGCATTACTCACATTGTATAGAAAAATTATAATGAATGGAAAAAACCATGAGAAAATAAAACAAAATATAACAAACAAACGAACAAAAGAAAGTAGTCTGCTTCATTCTGCATCTGGATTCCATAGTTCTTTCTCTGGATCTGGCTGGCATTTTCCTTCATGTGTCCTTTGGAATTGTTGTAGGTCTTTGCGTTGCTGAGAAGAGCTTAGTCTATCAAAATCAATCCTCACATACTATGGCTCTGTGTACAATGTTCTCCTGGCTTTGCTCCTCTCATTCACCATCAGGTCTTCTAAGTCTTTCCAGATTTATTTGAAGTTTGCTTGTTCATAATTTCTTATAGCAAAATAGAATTCCATTACATTCATATACCACAACTTGTTTAGCCATTTTCCAATTGATGGACCTCCCCTTGATTTTCAGTTCTTGACTACCATAAAAAGAGCTGCTATCAACATTTTTATACATGTGGTTCCTCTTCCCATTTTTATGATCTCTTTGTGATATAGCCCTAGAAGTGGCTATTATGATGAGTCAAAGGGTAAACACACTTTTATAGCCCTTTGGACATAGTTCCAAATTGCTCTCCAGAATGGTTGGATCAGCTCACAACTCCACCAACAATGAATTAGTGTTCCAACATTCCCACATCCTCTTCAACATTTATAATTTTCATGTTTTGCCATGTTTGCCAATCTGATAGGTTGATATAAATGCCTCAGAGTTGTTTTGATTTGCATCTCTTTAAACAATAGTGATTTAGAGCATTTTTCATATGGCTATAGATAGCTTTAATTTTTTCCTCTGAAAACTGCCTGTTCATATCCTTTGACCAGTTGTCAATTGTGGAATGACTTGTATTCTTGTAAATTTGACTCAGCTCCCTATATATTTTAGAAATGAGGCCTTTATAAGAGATACTGGTTGTAAAAATTCTTTTCCAGTTTTCTGTTTCCCTCCTAAACTTGGTTGCATTGATTTTGTTTGTGCAAAACCTTTTCAATTTAATGTAATTAAAATTATCCATTTTGCATTTCATAATGTTCTCTGTGTCTTGTTTGGTCATAAATTCCTATACTCTCCATAAATCTGATGGCTAAACTATTCCTTGCTCCCCTAATTTGTTTATACTATCAGTCTTTATACCTAGATCATATACCTATTTGGACTTTATTCTGGTATATGGTGGCAGACATTCCTTCCTTCCTTTCTTTCTTTCTTTCTTTCTTTCTTTCTTTCTTTCTTTCTTTCTTTCTTTCTTTCTTTCTTTCTTTCTTTCTTTCTGTCTGTCTTCCTTATTTCTTTCCTCCCTCCTTCCCTCCCTCCCTCCTTCCCTCCCTTTCTTTCTTTCTTTCTTTCTTTCTTCTTTCCTTTCTTCCTTTTCTTACTAGACCATTAACATCAAGGGAAAGCTGTAGATATCATTTCACTAAAATTTAACAAATCATTTGAAAATATTTCTCATATCACTGCTGTGGAAAGAGAAAATTAGATGAGACAATATTACAGTTAGGTAATAGAAAAGAGAGGAATTGGGTTGGATAGTAGGTAAGTCAAAAGTAATTGAATGACTGAACCCAAAGAGTAGTCATTAATGGCTTGATTTCAACAGAGAACAAGATCTTTAATAAAGTGTACCAGAGGCTGGTCCATGACTTTGCTATTTCACATTTTTAACGATGACCTTAACAAAGGCAAAAGTAATATGAATATAAAATAGTAAGTGATACAAATTGGAAAGGGTAAAGTTAACACATGTGATGACAGAGTTAGGATCCAAAAAGCTCCCCAACTAGAACTTTGGATGAAATAAAATATAATTTAATAGTGCACAGTCTAACACTTTGAGTCAAAAAATCAACTTTGTAAGTGAAATATGAAAGAAGCATAGCTAGACAGCAAAATCTAGGGATTTTGGTGTACCAAATGCTCAATATGTGTCAAAAGTATGAAATGGAAGTATGCTTTTAGGAATTTTACAATTGTATCTAACTCTTCATGACACCATTTAGTGTTTTCTTGGTAGAGATACTGGAACGGTTTGCCACTTCCTTTGTCATTTCCTTCAGCTTATTTGGATAATACAACTTGTTAAGTATCTGAGGACAGATTTGAACTCAGGAAGATGAGTCTTCTTAACTCCAGGCCCAGCACTCTGTCTAATGTGCTACCTATGAAATAGTATAAAACAAGCTAAAGTGACCTTAAATTACATATAGTCATAACTTCCAGAAATGATAGTTACCTCTTTTTTTCAGATCACAGCTAGAGTAATGTGGACACAACTGGGTTCCATATTTTGGGAAAGACATTGTTAAGGGTGCAAGAGAAGAGAGATGAGGATGGTAAATAATGTAGAGATCAAGACATTCTGTAATTGACCAAAGAAACTAAGGAACTAACTTAGCCTAGTAAAGACAGATGATTTAGGAGAGATATGGCAATATAAGTATCTGTAGGTTTCTCAAGGAGAAGGAGATTAGATCCATTTTGCTTGACCCCAGGTAGGCATAAATAGGGATGATGGTGTAGACTTAAAAAGACAAATTAGGATAGACATAAGGAAAACCTTACTGCCAATTAAAGCTATCCAGAAGTGAGAGTGCCTTAGTATGTATAAAAAAAATGAAAAAGAGATTCAGACATATAGCTGATATGTATGGGATGTTATCAGTTAATAAAAATATAGGACAATATAATGAAATACTATAAATAGGAATCATTGTGTAGCTGCTATTCATTGAGCTAATAGATGTACAGATCTATGGCCTTGGTGGGTAAAGATTCACTTTCACTGGAGGTTTTCGAGTAAAAGTTGGCTAACCATTGTTGAAGATGTTGCAGAAGAGATCCTTTTCTGAGTTAGTATTTGTTCTAAATGGCCTTCTAAAGCTTGAAAATGGAAAAAAAAACCCTAATATATTCAGACAAATAGCTGAGGCATATGGAGTGTTATCAGTTGCTAAAAATGGGACAATATGATAGAATATCATGAATATCACTCACTATGTAGCTGTCATGGATTAAGCAAAAAAAAAGAACCTTACATATTTATTACTTAAAAAATGAGGAAAAGAGAAAGAACATTGGTAGTATTATCAGTTTAGAGCTAGGAGAGACTTTTGAAAAGGGCAAGAACCAGATTGCTGAAACATGTGATAAAGTTCAGGGACTGAGGGCCTTTTCCTTTAAGGGGTTCAAGTCCCATAACCCCATCAGTTTTACTATTTGTATTTCAAACCCTGACCAAGCTCTAATTATATATATATACACATATATAAAACATGCTCTTTTGTATTGACATTTGAATATCACCCTGTCCCGTAACAGGTAATATAACCTACAACAAACTCATCATCTTACCCACAAACTATATATCCTTCTCTCCCCTATTTCTATTAAACATAAAGGAAAGAAGGGGAGTGAAAAAGGAAAGGAATTGAAGGGAGACAAGAATAGACTTTGAGGAACACCCACAGGTAGTAGGCATGACCTGTATGAAGGCTCTAAAATAGAGACTGAGAAGGACTAGGCCAAGAGGTAAAAGAAGATTGAGGAGAGTAAAATGTCAGGTAAACCTAGAGAAGAGGAAATATTAACAATGTTAAATGATGCAGAGAAATCAAGAATTGTTTCAACCATTTCAGTCATGTCTGACTCTTCATGACTCTATTTGGGGTTTTCTTTGCAAAAATACTGGAATGGTTTGGCATTTTCTTCTCCAATTCAGTTTACAGATGAGGAAATTGAGGCAGACAACATTAAATTACTTGCTTGGGGTCAAATAGTTAATAAGTGTCTGAAGTCAGATTTGAACTCAAGAAAATGTGTTCCTAACTCTAGCCCTAAGTTCTATGCACTGTGTCACTGAGCTGTCCCCAAGAAAGATTAGTATCGACAAAAGGACATTAGATTGGGCTGTTAAAAGATCATTGATATCAGTTGAATAATGAGCTCAAAAACCAGATTGCAGAAGCTTAAGAAAAAAGTGAGGAAAGCAAGTGGAGGCACCTAGTGTAAACAGGTTTTTCAAGGAGCTTAGCCAAAAAGGGAGGAGGAGAACTATACAAGAAGAGGTCGATAGATCAAGAGGGGATTTTTAAAGGATAGGGGGAAAAGGCATGTTTGCAAGGCAACAGGGAAGGATCAAGAAGATAGGGAGACATTAAAGATTAGAAAGAGAACCAGATTGGGCCTATGCAAGCACATTTGTATTGAGTGGGAAAGAGGAGAGTGAATGAATAATTGAATATGTAAATAAAAGAAGAGATGAATGAATAAATGAATGAAAAAGAATTTTTAATCACTCTGTACTTAACCACATGCTAAATACTGGGGATACAAATACAAATATGAGACTTCTGCCATCAGGGAGCTTACATACTAATTTGGGGACACATACTGAAGAGTAATGACCAAAGAAGAGTATTTTGGTCTGAGAAGTTCCAGAGATAGAGTGAAATAATAGGACAGTCCATTGGCATCTCCTATGCAGGCAGAGGTGATGGACATGTTGATTTGAATGCAGTTTTTGTGCTGATTTCTGACTTGAATTTCTACCATGACAACCATTTTTCTTGCTCATCTCAACCCCTGTATTTCAGCACCCTGAAGAACCTCTGGTACTATCCTTTTTTAGGTTTATGGTTTATGCTTGTTTGAATCTACTTTGGACCCTGTTCCATCTCTCTCTCTCTCTCTCTCTCTCTCTCTCTCTCTCTCTCTCTCTCTCTCTCTCTCTCTCTCTCCAGGTGGGGCAATCTTTTCTTCAAGGCTATCATTTGCCAAATTGTTTATAGATACTGGTCCTCCTCTGATGAGGATATGACAATGAATGAACAATATACAGTAGAAAGGGTACCTTGCAATCAGAAAAGTGAGTTTTGTTATCATTTCTTCCACTTACTAAGTCTGCTTCCTTTTGCAGGTGACTTAATTCTGAGCCTGGGATTCTTAATACATAAAATGAAGCTTTCTCTGTCTACCTAAAAAGTTGATGTCAGAGTTAAATAAGACAACATAGAGTAAAGCTTCTTGAAAAGCACAGTGTGGCACATTGGAAAGATTGTTCAATTTGCAGCCAGATGGCCTGGGTCAAGTCCCAGTTCTGCTACTTATTAGCTGTGTGACCTTGGGAAAACCACTTAACTTCCTGAAAGCCCAGTTTCTTTGTCTATACAATAAGGGTGTTGGACTATATGATCTTTTAGAACCTTTCCACCTCTGACTCTGTTATTATGACTAAATAAATGTTGAGTGTTGTTTGAGTAAAAGGTTTGTGGAGTATATAGAAGGAGAGAACTGGAACACTGGGACAGATGACCATAAACAGTGATATAACCAAAAGCCATAGGACATTCTTAATAACAGGAAGCATTTATATAGCATATATTTATATACTTTATGGTATATATACATATATATGCACATATATAATACATGTTTTGTACTTTACAGTTTGTAAAGTGTTTTACAGTGATCTCATTTGATCCTCACAACTCAGAAAGATAGGTACTATTTTAATTTCCATTTTACAAATGGGGAAACTGAGGGAAACAGTTGTCAAATGACTTGCTGTTTGTCACACAACTAGGACCTGTTGGAGGCTGAATTTGAACTCAGGTCTTCCTGACTTCATGTCTACTATCTATGCACTGCACAGAGCAGCTGCCTAAGTATGATTTTTTTTTCTTTGCATAGTTAATAGTAATCACATAGTTAACCATACCACACACATGTATAACACGATCAGTGATGTTATATTTAAATACCATAAAAAGAAGCAGGGGTAATATGCATGGTCTCAATTTCCTCACCTAAAAAATAAACAGTTTGGTCTAAATTATCTCCAAAGTTCCTTTCATTTCTGAAATGATTCCATAAAATATTAATATATTTTTAAAAAAAACATTGTGATCATGAAGAACTGGATTGTTGAGTCACAAGGAAATTTAAGGTAGTGAAGTGCTGGGCAAATATTTTCATAAATTGATAACATTTCCCCTATTTAAAAACACCTCACTCTTTAAATGGAGCTATTTCAAAAACAGGCCACTCTGTTCTTTAATAAAATAATAACAATGGAATTAAAATCATTTTTACATAAGCAACATTAAGCCTGTAGTAGGAGCCCAGTTATATTATTTCAGACTAAACCCCAGCAGTTTTATATCAGTTAATTATATCATAAACAACCAATTAACAAAGAACATCCAGTTCTTTCCTAGAAAATGAGACCCTGGAAAAACACACACACATACACACACATGCACGCATACACGCGCAATTTCAAGGTAGTTCAGTTGATTAAACACAGAACTAAGAGCAGAAAACTTAAAAGTAGCAGGAACAGCTTTGCATCTGTATTGCTGTGTGACCTTGAGAAAGGCATTTAATCTCCATTCTTCTATTGCCCCAATGATAAACTGTGGCTACTATTTGTACATACAGACTGCTGAGACGGTTATTGAATGATTTTTAAAAGTACTTTGAAAATTTTTGTAGAAAAGCTTTAGAAATGTTAAGTGACTCCCCAAGCCCCCAAATCTGCCATCCCAAATGTCTACTTATTCCACTTTCAGAGCAATTTCTGAGTTACTCAAATTATGAAATACAAAATATTCCCTTTTGTGTCCCTCACAGCACCTAGTGAAGTGTCTTGCATATAAGAAGTGTGGAATAAATATTTGTTGGCTTGCTATCCATCCCAATGGTGTTTGGATACCCTTATTTAGAAAACACATGTCACCAGCACATAACAATTGCCTTTTCCTGTAGTAGAAATCTGAAACCTTGAGCCCGTTGTCTGTAGCAGCACAAACCACCTCTGGATGCTAATCGGACAAGTCCTTGAAGCTAAGGCAACATTATGTGTAGGGGTTGTCTTTTCACATTGAAACATACTGTAGAGTCAAGAGAAGAGATAATAAATCTAATTGATTTCCTCTTGTGTTATCTTCACACTGGAGTCAGACCCCAACTGTACTGCAATATTCAAATGAATACTGAACAGAGTCAACATGATGCCTGGGAAGAGAATGGAGCAATATTCTTAATTCTGAAAAACCGTATTGGTAATCAATTGGAATACAAGAACAATTGAAAAGCTGTCCAATTTTCAATTGTGGTATAAGTTGGGAAACAATTTGAAAATAATGGCTCATACAAAGAGTTTTTGAAGCAGTCAATATGGGCTTCATGTGAAGGACAAATAGGAATTTGGCAATCTACGCACTGTTCAGCTTTTGTGCCTTAGATATTATCTGTAGCGCACACCCAAGTGTGCCACCTCATATCAGAGTGCGGAATCTTTCAGCGTGACTCTATTGAAACTGGATTTAATGGGATATTCACCCAGAAAGCATTTTCCATGAATCTGTATTAACAGTGCGGTGAACATTACTATTAGCATACAATCATGAAAAACATATTCTACTAACTTCCTCTTCATATGTGGTTTAGTGAACTGATGCACATTTTATTATATTGTAAATATAAAACATTGTAAAATGTAAAACAAACATTTGTAAAACATTTTATTATATTACTATTATGAGATCTCTCATAATATTAAATACAATCCCTCCCACCCCTTGGCCACACACACAGAGACAGAAAACATTTTATTTTTTTTTAATCTATCTTTTCCTCATGTCCTGGACAACATAAAATTGTAGAATTTTTTTTAAGGGCTCTGCATGACTTATTCCCCTTCCTTAAAAAAAAAAGTGAAGCAATCCAGGAAAATTTGAATCTAACCCTTACAGAATAAGGCTGACACTGGTCTTTAAGGAGTTAGAAGGAATCCATTAAAAAAAAAAAGCACTATAGATTGCATTTGAGGCTTAGGTGCCCTTTAAAAATAGATGTAATCTCAATGCATGTGGTATAAACTTCCAAGGACTCCTTATCTCCCAAATTTGGACCTCTTTTAACATATACATTTATGATGTGCATATAAGCAGCCATGGACATGTGTTTTACATATACAAGCAAATATACATAATATGTGATATATAACTATGTGAATGCATGCGCATGTATATGTATGCACACATATATATATGCTTCTATGGTCCAGGCCCATGAAATTTTTCATCCTTGTATATCATCAGCTTCTCTATAACTACTCTTAAAAAATTACATGAATTCCACAGCTCAGTATAGGTCAGAGGTAGGACTTTAAGCCAAGTCCACCTGACTTTAAAATCAGTTAGAAAATGAATATTGTAAGGGCAAAAGTTATTTCAATAGGATCTCCATTCATTTAAAAGTAATACTTCCCCCAGTATCTCAACTTTCTATTTTCATACATCTATTTTCTGACTTTCTTTACAGAATAAAAAATGTCCTTCCTTAAGGTCTTAAAAAATGCTTAATTTCCCGCCCCCCCCCATGCTTTTAATTAAGGCCCCCTATAAGTAGGGGAATGGCCTTAAAGGCATGAGTGTGCCTCGTCTCTGTTTTCAGAGTCACATTTCCAAGGGACTTCACTTACGTCTCCCCCACGCCCTGCACACCAAACACCTCCCCCCCCCCACACACACACATTTGAGATTTTATCAACACTGGGAGTTCCTATTGAGGCACTTTTCTCAAGCAAAGCAGATCAGTGCTTTCTCTGTAGCCTGTAGCTTTAGAGAATTGCCTAGAGCAAAGATTCTTACCTTTGTGTGTGTTTGTGTTGCAGATTCTTTTACCAATCTGGTGAAGTATATGAGAACCTTCTCAATACAATGGTTTTAAATGCATAAAATAAGGGGAAGGGAATAAGCATTTCGAGAGTATGTACTATGTGCCAGGTATTGTGCTAAGCACTTTTTACAATTAGTGTCTCATTTGGTCTTCACAACAACCCTGTGAAGTAGGAATATGGAGGGATATCAGTGGTCAGTAGATTGATAGATAGATAAATAGATAGACAGACAGACAGACATAGCCAGATATAAATAGTTATCAAAGGCTAGAATGTTGAGCCTGGAGTCAGGAAGATTAATCTGCCCTCAGAAACTTACCAGCTATATGAACCTGGGCAAATCGCCTAACTCTGTTTGCCTCAGTTTCCTCATCTGTAAAATAATATAGAGAAAGAAATGGCGAACCACTCCAGTATCTTTGCCAAGAAAACCCCAGATGGGTCATGAAGAGTCAGACAAAACTGAAAAATGACTGAACAACCAATTGCAAAGGAAACGAATTATATTGAATACTAAGAAATAAAACAAAGTAACTTCACAGACATGAGGTTAAGAATCTCTGGCCTAGGGCACTGAGAGTTTAAAAGCTATCTCAAAAGTTAGATAGCCACTATGTAGCAAAAGTAAAATTTGAACCCACATCTTCTTGATTCCTATGTCATTTCTCTAGCTACTAAGCTAGGCTGCCTCTCTAGATGAGCCACACTTACATCTGGAATAGCAATTGAGAGCAGAAGCTATTTAGATACACTGGCTACCTTGTACTATTAATTAGCATGCAAATGAGGTAAATGCATACTTAGTGCAGTTGTGTGTTCATTAAATTTATTTACATTCTAATAAGACAACCTGAAAGAGTCTAAAAGGAAGAGTTTTTGAGTGTTGGTCTAAGATTCAAAAGATACACAATGCCCAGAAGGGTGTGTGTGTGCGTGTGTATGTGTGTGTATGGGGGGGGGGGGTTAAAACGTAAGAGGTGGAGACTACTGGAAAAAGTCAAATCTAATGACTTAGATGCTAGAAGCAAGGTCTGATTTTTTTGTTATTTAATACTAAGAGATCAAAATAAAATAATAGTTAAAATACAAAATTCAAATTTGGTACTTTAGAAGCTTTCATTCCACAAGGAACATATAGACTAATAAAATATGCATAGGACAATGAGTCAAAGAATAAAGTTTAGAATAGACAACAAGGGAAGAAAAGTAATGAAGAGAACAAAGTAAAGAAATCCTCTTTTAGAAAAAGACAAAGAAATTGGAGAGGAAAGATCCCGAACTAACCATTTAACTGAGAAGGAAAAAAAAAAGAAGGGAAAAATAGGTTACTAAAATAAAAAAAAAATCAATAAGTGAAATAAAACTCCAAACTAGAGAAAAGGATGTCAAAACAAAAAACAAAAACATGGGCACAGGGTAGAGAAAAGAAGAACAGAGCCTGGGGGAAATAGGTTTGCCTTAAGGTAGCTTAAGCAAAAATAATTATAGTACAAAGTATTGCTTTAAAAGAGAAGAAACAATCCAATAAAAAAACTAAATACATAAATGTATGAAAATACTAACCTCTCATATCTTTAAATAAGTGAATGATTTAAACAATAATAATGGTTTGTTAAATAGCAATGGTTTAAAACAAAAGGGAATGACAGATTGATAAGAAAATAAAAGTCCATGGTCTGCTGCTTATAAGAAACATATTGGTGAAAAAAAGATAAAAAGACATTCACAGAATAAAATTAGAGGATGGAGCAAAATTTGCTATATATCAAATGAATAAAAAAAGCAGAATTTACAATCAGACAAAGCAAAAATAAAAATTCACAATATAGAAATAAGCACAAAAACTGTTATGCTGAAAAGAAATATAGAAAACAAATCAATATAACTATTAAATTTATATGTTCCAAATGCCATAGCATCTAAATTCATAAAGTAATGATTATCTAAATTGCAAGAAGACATAGATATTAACACAAAAAGTAATAGAAGATTTGAATATCCCTCTCTCTAAATTGGACAAAAGAAAAAGAATCAGAAAACTGGAAAATATAGAAGTGAACAAATTGCTGAAGAAGTTAGAGCTAATAGACTCACAACATCTTCTAAAAAGGACCACAAAAGAATATGAAGATTTCTTAGAGTCAAATGTAAAAAATCACTATATATAAGGACGTAGAGAAATTGCAAATAAATGTTTAAAAAGGCAGAAATATTAAATACATCCTTTATAGACCATAATGCAGTAAAAATAGTAATCAACTCAGGGAACACAAACATAATTCAAAAACAAAACAAACAAATTTTAAAAAACAAAATGGAAACTTAAAAATGAAATCTTAAATAATGAGTGCATGAAAGAACAAATCATAGAAATACTGATTATGTGAAAGGCACTGATAATCACAAAAGAACATACTAAAACTTCTGGGATGCGATGAAGCTAAAATAGTCTTTTAATAAAGTTTTATGTGCAAAAAATATCAAACTAAAATAAAGCATCAACAAAAATTTGACTTATGTTTTGAAGCTAAGTAATCCCAAGCTTTTCCAATAATTAATACAATATTGTTCCTGTTCCCCAAATCTACTGTGACCTCTGTTGCATAATTTCTATAAAATTTGAGCACACAAAGCGATTTTTTTCTTCCACGTTGACATTAACATTGCTCTTTCAAAAATAAGCATCATAACAAACAAATATTTCCTTTCATAAAGTTCCATAAAACAATTGCTTCTTGGCCTGGTGTTATTGATTTAATGTTGGTAAGGAACTTTGAAACCATCTAGTCCGATGCCATTATTTTATACATGAAGAAACCAGGATTCAGAGAATGTAAATGACACCCACATTTTAAGGCAGGAAGTGACAGATTTATTTGAACCCATGTCTGTACTCCAAATTATATTTATTTATACCATGTTGTGTCACTTTTCTTCTTATCAGAAAAGACCTAAACTCACAGACTCAAACCTCTATTTTAGGTTATCAGATTATAATTTTAACTAAATAATAGCAAGTCCTTTTTTATTTTGTATAGTATTTTGTATCTGCTGTATTTGTTTTGACTAAGGCAGGGATTCTTAATCTGGGCTTAATGAACTTTAAAAAATCATATTGTGATAACTATTTCAATTTAATTATTTCCTTTGTTATTTTATACCTTTTAGTTTATTCTTATATTTTATACCTTTTATTTTTATACTTTTAAAAACATCATTTCATGTTTCACATGATTGTGGATCTATGACCTGTATCTGATTGCTTACCATTTCAGTGAGCGTGGAGGAGAAGGAGAGAAAGAGAAATAGAATTTGGTACTTAAAACTTTAAAAAATATTTAACATGTAATTGGGAGAAATAAAATACATTTTTTAAAAGCATCATTTCAAAAGTGGTTCCTTAGGCTTCAGCAAATTGCCAAAGGGGTCCTCAACACAAAAAAGGTTAAGATATCTTCAATCTAAGATGACCCAAAGTACCAACACATTTTTCTCACATAGTGCCTTAATACTTTCTAAAATCCAAATTTCAAAAGTTTATAGAGAATAAAAGCAAGGGTAAGAAACCCAGTTTCAGAGATGTGAGATGTGTGTATGCACATGTATATATGTATGTATGTATACATATGTGTAGTAGTATATACATACACACATCTACATCAAAGCTCCAAGTGACTGGACTTAAGGTATAATGGAGGTCTCTGTTGGCTATTTACATGTTTGTCCTTGAGTCCAAGATAAATAAAATGGAAAGGTAAAACTGATAAATAAGAAAAATTCTCAGCCCACTTCTCCATCTAAAATAAAATCATCTCTTTATAGCTTCTGATAGTCTGGCACAATTTGCACAGGCTTCATAGTAATGACAGTTTCAAAAGTCTGTAAGAAACTTTCTAAGGTCATCTACTCTATCCCTTTGCCTCAGGACAGGAGAACATCAAAATCATTGGGGACCAAAAGGCAACTATTCTATTTTCAAAGATCTCCAGGGAAGAATATTTCCAAATATTTCCCACTCATCCATTTTAGCATTATAACAGTCCCTCGCTGTCATTTTTAACCCCCTTTCTCCTTGATGCCATTTAAACCCATTTCCTCTTGTTCTGTATTCAGAAGAAAGTGGAACATTTGGACACTATTCTTTCTATAACCTTTAATATTCTTGATCACTGATCATAAATACCTCTCTGCTTTATCTTCATCAAATAATCTTTATTTTGTAATCTTTTGTCACATACACGCAGAGCATTTTTGCCTTTGTTTAGAGCATAATTATGTTTACCAAATCCCACTTGAGATTTGGTTTGGTCCTAATTCATGTAGAGATGCAGCCTGCATTCCAGTCTGGCTTCCTTAGCACACATCCTAGCTATTTGACCACAGCAACTTACCTAACCTCTCTGCTCCCCACACCATTCTCAAGTATTCTTCAATAATAAGAAAACTGAAGATAAACATTGGTGAGGGGCACTTAGAGCCTGGGATTTTTCTGAAACGGTATCCCTGGAATGAAATCAGGTCCCACTTAATTCAGAGACCTTAGAATTAAACCTCAGACTCAAGTAAGAGTCTGACCGATTTCAAGTGTAGAAGGGTTAATACATTATTTCTATGTAACCTGATTTATGAATTTCAACATTCAACTTGCTTTTTAAAACACTGCTGATTTGCATTCTGCTTGTCATACTTTATAATTCCTTGTTATGTACAACTCTTATCTGTGAGTAAATTCTTTTTATGTATGTGTTTATTTGACTATTTATTGATTGGTTTATTGATTGATTGATTATAAGTTGTGTATAACCAGTCACTCTTCAAGCTACCATTCATCTTTCCAGATTTATGTCTTTAATGAAAACACATTGGTGAAAGGTGCTTGAGGTAGTCAGTGAAGCTGAGTGTGAAGTATGCATTACAAAAATCCTCTGATTATTTTTGTAACACAATTAATTTTTCTCTTGTTCTCATTACAAACCAAATTTGCTCCCTACTGTTTTTCAATCTCACTTTTTTTTTTTGGCAGTGAAGCACTCATTAATACCTTAAGTACACTGTTGTTTTTTTTTTAATTTTTTGTTTTTGTTTTTGAGCTTATAGGGAATTGTTCATTACCTTGAAAAACTGTATTCCTTTGTGAATATAATGGAGTAAAGCCCACAGATACATCAAGTAATAGCCCTGTTTCTAAGGGGTAATTCTTTATTTTTGTTCAAGGCATTCCTCTAGTCTCCCAGGTTTGTAATATTAGTGTTGTCAGCAGTTCTTCCCTCTTATTCATCTCATATATCCAATCAGAACTCAAAACCCTTCACAGGCCCTTCCTCATTACCACTCACGCCTAGTAACACAATGAACTCCTAATTGTTCTTCCTACATCTTGTCTCTCTCTACTTTGGTTTATCTTTGATATAGCATCCAAAATTATTTTCCTTAAGAGAATATTAAAGCATATCACCCCCACTCCTTGAGAAAGTTTAGTTGCTCCCTATTTCTTCTAGAAAAAAATTGATTTTGTTCAACTTTGAAAATTTTTCATAATCTGGATAGAATGCATCTTTCTAGCCACACCATATATTACTCCTTTTCTCACCCTCTTGGGATAAAGCCAAACTTGTCTTTTCTCTTTTGTTCACACATAGCATTCCATTGTCCATCTCCATTTTTTTTTGCATTCCATCCTTCCCTTCCTTTCAATATACAGCTCAAGTATCACGTTCCACATGAAGTTGTTACTGATTCTCCTTTTTCCTCAACTTTCATGTATTCAATTACACTGTAATTATTTATATTTAGGGAAATGTAAGTTTCATCAGAGAATGAATTGTTTTCTTCTTTTTAGTAGTATCCTCAGCACCTAGGACAGAGTCTTGTTCATAGTAGGCTTTTAAAAATACATATTGATTGAATGAGAAATGCATTTCCATTTTTTCCCTTCATTCTAGTCAACAAAGTATTAGTTGGCAGCCTATTACGTTCAAAGTGTTATATGTGGCAGAGTTTTAAGAAGTTTCATTTTTGCTCTGATATGTCATACTTTGAATTTTGAATTCCTGTTATAGCAAGGTATTTGGGCTATCAATATCCCGCTATAAGAGAAATTTTAAACTTTTTTTACATCATTAACCCATTTAGATGTGTCCTAAATCCTGTGAACCTCTTTTTCAGAATAATATTTTAAAGTGTAAAATGTAGAATACATAAAATTTTAAAGAAAACAAAGTGAATTACAGTTTTTAAAAAGGTGTATGTATTTAAAATGCATTAAAATTTTAATATATTAAAATTACACACCCCAGGTTAAGAAATCCTGCATTCCATAGTTCCTCTTACTCCTCTGAGAATTTGTACCCCCCAAACTTTTTCTAATGTCACAACTAGCTTTACATCTCTGAGGTACAATCTAGTAAGAAAAAGGTCACTAGAAACCTCTCTATTCTCTGAAATAGATGTACATTTATTGTTAGTATAACAGAATTTATATACGATCTTGTCCATTCCTCAACAGGACCATCAGTATATTTCCTCCTTTAAATGACAATGATAATTTAACATCAAATGATCATTAATGTGGTTGATATCCGCATATAATTATCTCCCAAATTTCATCTTCAAATCTTAATTACCCCCTGCAAAATGTGGGTTTAGGGTTAAATTTCTGTTGCCTTTTCTTCTACCACCAAACAGGCATATGTAATGCAAAGGGATTAAACTTAAGAGCAAATATTTAGTAAGCATCATATGTAAAATACTGGGTTATGTCATGGGAAAACATTATTTTGAATATCAGTCTACATAAAGGTACATAAAGTCAATGGCACAGAATCCATTATTGGTCTCTAGTAAACTTTTGTTGTTGTCACCATTTTTTCCCCAATACATGTGAATTGTGTACATTCTGCTAATTTGAAGAACTGTCATAGTTCTTTTCCAGTAAGCAGTTAGATATTCATTGTAATTTTTCTATTGCTTTATATTTCAATTGTGAAAAACAAATTCCATAAGATCATAGAACAAATGAATTATATATATATATATACATAAAACTTCACAAAATTTAACTATATAAATGATACTCTAGCACCCTCTGAGAAGGAATTGGGATTTTTAGTTCTTTTCACTTTTGGAAGCAAGGAAACCAACCCAAGATCAGCCTTGGGAAAGAGGGGGTTGGTTAGCAGAAACTGTCACACACAGCAGTGGAGAAAGCATGGGACTCTCAAGGAAAATGAAGTGGCAGTCATCCCACAGTAGTAGTGGCAGCTAGTGTCTGCCACCTCTAGTGTTCTCTTATTCAATGCTCTGAGAGATTACCACTATCTAAAGAAACAAGCTGGGAGATATGACTGTATGTGTTTTATCATGTGCCTTTTCCATGGTATGAAGAGTGCTAAGAAAACGTAAGAGGAATGGTACCAATCTTTCTTTTGTTTTGATTTTTTCGTAAGCATGTGCTGCTGTTAAAGAATATATTCCCTGGATAAAATATTATTTCTCATAAACTCCTGTCTTTGTGTTGTCTAGGGTCCCTTCATCTGTAAAATGAGGGCACATGAAAGTTATAGAGGAGAGAGGGACCTTTCCTAAAATAGGGAGGGAGTTCAACCTTAAGCCCACTCTACAAGAGTTGTATTCTCTTAATGGGGACATGGGCACACGTCATTTCATAACTACCCTTCTTAGTGCATAATTATTCTTAATTAAGGTCTTATTTTATAAATCTGCCTCATAGCTGTGAGCCAAGGCTATAGTATAACTATTACTCAAGTCTGAAGGGAACTAATAGGTGATCTAAATTTCTAGACCCACCCCTCTTTTTAAAGAGGAGGAAATGAAGGCCCACTCAGTTTCAGTGCTCTTTCCATTGACTCTTGCTATGGCAATTCTCAGGAGGGTGCAGGAAAGAAATGTTGATTGAGGGAAGGGGGTTTTGTGTTATCAAGTTCAGCATTGTAAATTCATCAAATAATCCCATCTTCCACTTGGCTCCATTTAATGTTGTATCACTACAGGACATGGCAAGTCTGCAAATGAAGCTCATACATGCATGAATATATAAATATACATGTAACATCTATAATATGTAATATGTACACAGATGTGAATACAAAAACGTGTGTATGGGTGTGTATATTTATATTTGTTTACATTGACTACATTTTATATCTATAAATTCATATTTATATATGTATATATTTATGTGTATAGTTCTATATTATAAATAGAAAAGTCTACTTCATTACCAATCAAAACTTATCAGTGAAAAAAATTCTAAAATGAATTCATAACTAAAACTTTTACTTTGTATTTCTCAAAGAATTCTGGTTTCTTTTCTTTTTTTTCACTCTTCCCTGAATAATTTTAAAACAAGGTTCATTTGCCAAGCAAAAATGGGCTGTGCTTTGTTAGTTGATTGCTTATGACATAATTAGCTGACAATCTGGCACCAGAATATCATGTACAAGTAGTACAATAATGCAGTAAATTGTAGCAAGGTGAACCAATTTAGAATTGTACTTTGGAAGCCTTTTCAGTGATTAAAGGAAGCCTTTAAAAATAATAGATCATCCTCTGGTGTCAATCTTTTAAGCTGAAATCAATTTGATTCATTTCACTTTGCAGAAGAAATGAGAATTAACAATTTAATTGCTATCTGATGAAAGAAATGTTCCACAGGAAAGGCAAAAAGGTCTCTCACTTGACATCTATTCCTTCATTTACTAGCAGCACAGGGGGAAAAAATCAGATGATGAACCAGTAACATGTAAAATAAACGAATTGGTATTTAGAATTCAGTATATAGATAATCACATTATGTCAACAAGGCTAATTTCATGTCTAAATTTCATGTATTCAGGTTATTTTTCTCACTGTGACTTTATCTTCATATGTTAGGATTGGGACAAAGTATCATATCTTATGCACTATATTACATGAAAATGAATAGGGGGAGAGGGAAAACTGTAAATTACTTTAGAATTCTTCTGGAAAGAGAGAAACTATTATTACTTCTAAGAAGTAAATAGCTAATAAAGATGTCTTTTGTAAATTGGTAATGATAATGCCATTAAAAGAAGTACATGTTTCTTTTGGAAAGTGAATCAGCTGTTCATTCGTGTCACCCAGCCCATTGTCTTTCCTTTTCCAGGGTGGGTAGGCTTGTTTGTTTGTTTTCCTGGTTGTCATTCAACTGCCTTTTTCTTCTCTGGGGCTGTCAGATTTCTGAAGAGACCTGTAGGGAAAAGGCTTAAAGAACTTGTTAGTTCACAGCTGCCTTTTTGTTGAGGACAGTGGGTTTGATTAAAGGGGAGCTCCCTCCTAGATTTCACACATCCCATCAATCACATTGATCAGCCCCCAGAAAGGGAACATATTGTCTGGGACTAAGCCAAGGAGGGATAACAATTTCACAATAGCACTTAGGTCTTTCAGCCAAGAACCAGTTTATTTTTGGCTACTGAAGTCTGAAACTCACTTCAGAGCAGCATTTATGCACCATGCTTCCTGGGATAACCTTCCCTTTAGGGCAATTCCAAGGATTTTTACATAGCCAATTAGTTATAGTCCAGCCCCTCCCCCCTATGCAGATTAGATATTTCATCTGCCAAAGAGCCCCCTTTTATGTCATGGCAGGGTCTCCAATTTAATTCTGGGCTTTTTTTTTTTTTAGTCATCAAAATCTAGAGAATTCTTAGTGGAGGGTTCTGCATGAAAACAAAACGGGAAATTCAACCTCCAAAGTAAACAGCATTTTTAAAAAGAAAGCATTAGAAGTAAATGCATTGTCTGACACTACATTTTCTCCCAATCTGTCAGTTATAGTAAGTGAGAAGCATGAACTTAAGTATATAAGATTTTTGAAGGGAACATGAAGTGTTTTGTATTTCTTAAAAAATATTTGGAATATTAATTATTGCCTCCTGTGGGCAGCTGATTCTGTCTTACCAACCATATCAATATTTCATGTTATTTACTCATTTAAAAATATAATCACTGTGAGATATCCACCCAAATTGTTGCTTTCTTGATTTCTTGATGCCCTAAAATGCAGGACATTTTCCTTTTCCTCTGCTTATTTTCACTCATTAAAGTAGAATTTGATAAAATAAGCAATCACAGATGGATTCTGACATTAAAAAGAAATCTGACAGCTGAGAGTTAAAAACATCCCTTTTATTTAGCACTAACACATGAAATAAATCTTCCAGTAAACGTGAAACATTTTATGAAGCATATCTAATCAATAAGACTCATGGATCCAATTAACCAGAGTTTTTTTTTTACTTATTATTGCTTACAGAATTATTAAATTATTTATAATCCTGAATTCAAATTCTATAAATAAATTTCTAAACATGAGAGAACCAGAAAGATAGCTAAAAATTCCTATTAACCAACTGGAAGACCTACCATTTAGGAAGACATAGATTTTAATCCAAGCTCAGATAATTAATTACTGGATGACGCTGAGCAGATCATTTCATTTATCTATCTGGGTTTCCTCGTCTCTAAAATGAAGATAATAAAAGCACCTCCTTCCCAAGCAAGTTGTAAGGATAAAATGAATTAGCTGTTTGTAAAGCACTTCACAAATAAAGGCCTATATAAATGTTCTTGTCATTGTTAGAAAACCTGGTAGGTTCCAGAAGTGTTCAAGACTCGGTTAAGTCTCGCATCATTAAAGACATTTCTGAAAATGCCTCAATTGCTATATTAGGATTATTGCAACTTTGTATAAACTACCATTGTGTACTTTTCTCTCAACTATCTGAACTGTAAGATGCATATTTCTATGAGGTTTCAAAGAATAGATATTTTCTGTGAATAATTTTCTCCAAACACAACAACTTCCCTGGTAGAAATCTGTTTGGGAACTACTCCTTGACCATGCCATTTTCTTTGGAATTATCAGAAGTAGGTAATACATTTTTTCAATTATTTGCTCAGATAGCAAACCATAAAAAGAAATCATTACACTGTCTTCTTGAAAATTAACTAGATATGTATGCTTCCCATTTTACTGTGATTATATTACAGACATTTGGAGCAGTAATAAGTGCTTCAAACCTTATTGTGTTTAAATGAGGTAAGATGTGTTAACTAATGTCAGCAATAACTATCTATGAAATGTACTGCAGGAGTCTTTAATTACCTTTAAATGCCTTTTCTTCAATTATTTTTAAATATTTCCCTTTTGATTTCTAGGGATATAAATTGCACGATGAGTGCCTATGTTTACATTTTCAAATTTCACATCCACAAATGGTTTTATTTTTATGGCTTCTTAACATAAGGTCTATTTGATCTATACTTTCTTTTCTAGTGATAGAGCATTCTGCAAAATTCATTTAATTTTCTGAGCCTGCTATTTCTCCAAAGGAGAATTATGTGTCTTCAAGATCGAGAAGGAAGGATGAAAAACAGTCACAAAGATGTGATAAAGGAAACCTTGGAAATCAAAATGCTAATAGACTTCTGACTTTTCTGTTACAAATGTTGTATTATAATTTTCTGTTTTTTTTAAAGCTGAGACTGTCCAAAATCTGTTTTTTAATTTGTGATTGACAGTGTTACCTTTCATCAAATTCAATCTAACAGAAAGATGAACGGTCCATTACAGTCTAGAGGTATTATTTGTCAGTTTGAGATGTGCTTCTCCGTAAATCTTGTGTCAGATTTCTCAGAGTTTGATAAAAGGTGAATGTTTTAATGAAACTATGATAATTACTTCCATTTTCAAAGCTAGGATGTCATTTTCTCCTGTAAACTCCCTGTTTTCTTTTCCAGCTAAATCACACATTCAATGTTAAAATAGTATGTAACATTAAACATAGAATAAAACTATTATTTGCCTAAATGAGTTTCACAACCTATGATAATTTCTCATCAATTTCCCCCAGTTCCTTGACTACTTTCATTTTGATCTCTCCTGTTAAGATATCTGCCCCTTCAATACATAGCCAATATTATCATGCACTGAACTAAGTCAGCAGTTTTGACATCTTCATTTCAATGTCCTTTTCTGTACCTTCAGCAATGTTAATGTTACAAATTATAGGAGGGCATATTAATAGCCATACCCAAGAAGCAGAAAGAAAAGTGCATTTTTTTAAACTAAGTACTAACTTGGGATTTCCCGGGCCCATTGACAAGTCAGCCGAACTCAGGGCTCCTCCATTGTGATGATAATGGATTCCGTGTTGTTGGCTCAAAGGTCACAGGGTCACCGTAAGCTCCTTAATGGACTGTGAAATAACTTTAACTGCATTAACCTCTCCGGATCACATGGGTGGCACCAACATCCACTCCTGAAATTCTCATTCGCTTATAGAGACAATACTATTAGATTATTATATTTTCCATTTGCAATAGCAATAGGCTTGAAGCAATTATGCAGCTAAGCATTTCCATTAAGTGAATAGGACCTTAAAAAAGATTAAGTAGAGTACCTTTTGCATCAGATAGAAGGAGATAAGGGGAAAAAGTCTGACTCTCACCAGAGTTCAGATATCTTCAAACTTGAAGGGTGAGCTAACCTGTGTTTTAGAAAATTAAGTCATTAGCTGAAATGAAAATGCCATGGTCAAATTGCAAAAGCCAAGTGGATCCAACTAATTCCCCTAACTGAATATCCACTTAGGGAGATTTTGTTGTTATTTTGTTTTGCTTTCCTTGTTTATTTATTTATTTTTCATCAGCCTCTCTTACTAGATGCAGTAGCAACTCACAAAATGGAAAGAGCCTGACTGAAGAGTGCCAGGAAGAAGCCATGCTGTTAATGGTTTATCCACAATGACCTTTCCCTGATTTTGGAAGAACTCTTCCATTCCAGAAATGGTCAGATAAATGCAGAGTTCCTGACACAGTAACATAATTCCCTATCACCCCAAGAATTTCTGTTTCAGAATTTTCACTGCTACCCAGTTGTTATCAAGTTTAGTATGTCCAATTCATTCTTTTTGAACTTTTGGATTTACAACTGCAGGAAACTGATGATTTCCAGAGGTGTCAAATGGTAGTTAGCAGACTACATGTAGCTATATCCAGCCCATAACACTCCCCTGGGAGAGGGATCCAGATTAAAATGGAATTTTAATTTCCATTAAATTAAATTAATGTAATTTAAATAATGGAATTTAATTTCAATTTCAATTTAATTTTTATTTCAAAATAAGTGAACATACGTTAGAGTATAGATAATGTAAATATATAGTTTTCCAAGTTGATATGCAGCCTAAAGGGACCTTTATTTATGGTTTAATGGCTCCCTCTACTTGAGTTTGACATCATTGACCAAGGAGAGAATTTGTGATTTACTAGGATTCTATTTTTACCCTAACATTTTTCTTAAAAGGTCAAATTTACTTGTTTAGGAAACTTAGGTTTAGAGATCAAAAGAATTCTGATTATTTGAGAGATGACAACAAATATTTAAGGAACTACTTCTACATTTGATTAAGGTACATAGATAACCTTGGATTCTCTATTGTTGTGCCAAGAGAGTATAAGCTCTTGGAGGACCTAGCAAGATGGACAGATTTCAGTATGTGCCCAACACTGTTTCATGTGTCAGCCTGCTAAGCTTGGAGAAGTTCACTACCTGAAGACTTGTGAATAAGTGATGACAACTTTTTTTGGCCAAAGCAATGAATAAACTCGTCTGCTAAGGGGTCACCAAAGGGTTGTAATCTTCATTCTTCCAGGTTGTTTTCATAGCTGTTGTGACCAGAAATCCTCTGAATATTGAAAAACTGTAATTTCAATTAGCATACAATTAGGAAGACAAAGTGAGTACATGGAAGGGTCTGTAGTGTTGAAATAAGGGGAAAATACAAAAAAGTATTTATTTTCCATGAGGTTTGAGTTTCCTTTGAAAAACCACAAACTGAAAGAAAAGATAAAACCCTTCAGCTGTTTATTTGAGATAAAAACAGAGTTTGAAGTTTTGCAACAGTTCTCAAATTAGGAAATGCTACCTTGATGTTTCATTCAGCTAAAAAATTTGATAGATACAAAGGAAAATATTATGTATGTAGGTGTACACACACACACACACACACACACACACATTGAAAAAAACAAGAACTCACCTTAAATCTTACAAAATACTATTGTCAAATCTTGCCTGTCTTTTGAGTACATTTCACAGCTGGATTTCTGTGGAATACATTGAAAATGACAGTGGTTTACAGAATGTCTGAAGACTCTGCTACTACTTGAAACTGTTTGTTCATCTTCCTTACTATGAGATTCCTTGCCTTTTTCAGTAAGATCCAGACACCTCTTTTTTGCTCCCTGCCAAATGGGATAGCCAGCTGTTGCCATTTTCCTGCCTCAGGCAGTTTTGCATCATCCGTAGAAAGTTATGCAAAATGTCTCATGGGGTATAAGAAAATGGGACATTGTTGTATGATCTCCTTTGTTATTTTCCTTCCAGTTTTAACTTCTGTGAGTTTATGTCTTCCTCTACTCTATGGTCCAGTGACATGGTCAAGATCAATAATTTGGGCTGCATCGTTGGAGGGAATATAAAAATCAATACAATCACAGATCAACTGGAGGCTATGCAACAACTATCTTAGTAAGTTAGAAGGTGCATCTCTTACTGTGAGAGACCATCTACTTTATGACCTTTATTTTAGAGATGAGATAACTAAGACCCAGAGACATTAAATAAGTTGACCTAGATAATATTTAGCATTTCTAGAACACTCAAGATGCATTTTACAAATATTTCATTTTATCTTCACAACAACCTATGGAGGTAGTTGCTAATATTATCCCCATTTCACAGATGAGGAAACTGAGATAGACAAAGATTAAATAGCTTGCCTAGAGTTATGCACCCAGTAAATATTAGAGACAGCAATTGAACTTAGGTCTTCTTGATTCTTCCATCCACTGTACCATCTAGCTGCCAAGATTATATGGTCCTTAGTGGAAAAGGGTGGGAAACTACAAGGTAGGTTTCCTAATTGATAGTTTTTCCACTGAACCCTACAGTTTCTCTAGATTAACATTTTCATCAAAAATACATATAATGGTACTTAATTTTAAATGACAGTTCAACTGGGAGTCCTTCAAACCAGTGGTTTAGAAGCAAGACCCCATTGATTAGGTAATATACAACAGATATTATGAATACCCAGCTCCTAAATATGATGAACTGTAGCACAGTAGGTGAAAAGAAATGACGCACAACTTTTAATGATTCCTTGCATTTGTCCTTAAAAAATATTTGCTGAAATGAATGGATGTTACAAATTGGAAACTTGCCTCAATAATTCTAACTCCAGAACCCAAAGTAATTTGGCTTCAGATATGTGAGGGGTGGGGGAGGGGCGCCTCGCTGAGTTTAGCTGTATTAATTGTGTAAAATGGTGTTAGGTAATTGAGGAAAGTTAGATTGGGTAGGTTTTGCCTTTTAAGGGAATGTTGTGGATGCTGCTATGTGATTGGGCTAGGAAAATTAGCAGGGAGGGGCTTAGAGTTTATAAGCGCTTGCTTGGTGTGGGTTGGGTTTTCCGGGATGTGATCGCGACCAAATAAACACCACCTCTTTTCACCTCGGGTGCTCTGTCTGGTTATTCCTCCTTGGAGGCCGGTGACGACCGAAGACTTACCATGGGAAAGGGTAAGTGAGAGGGCAGGGTTTTAATCAAGCACCTGTCTCCCCTTACGGCCCCCCGCAAATTGGCGCCCGAACAGGGACCTGCAGGGCCCAGGGAGACGTCTTGATAGGGACTGCCTGAGCCCGTTAAAGGGCTCTCCAGACAGCCTCAATAGCAGGGACTGCTGAGAGGGTAGGATGGGGGCCAAGGGAAGTGTGCCCGTGTTTTTGCCCGAGGAGAAGGGGGTGGTGGCTGCTCAGCTTTATAAGCTGTGTGCTAAGAATGGCTGCAAG
>JAQQSW010000220.1:28935-65770 GCA_028646575.1 Pseudocheirus occidentalis
CCAGTCAATTAATTGGTTGGTTTGTTTTAGCTCTGTAAAACTCTGCTTCTACGGGGGAAGCTCTGTTCCAAATTGCTGGGGTTTTCCCAACTGCCGGTGCTATTAGGGGGTGTTGCAAGTCCCCCCCCAGCTTTGGCTTGCTGAAAGTGCGCCCCAGGACCACCACCCAAGACCTCGATACAGATCCAGGCCACTCAACGTAAGAGCACTTAGCCCTGATCAATCGATTCAGCCCCCCTGCTGAGTCCGCAGGCCGGGGCCTCTGAAGCAGCCTGGTGGGGGCCGCTGGTGGATCCAGCAGTTCCCTTCCCCCACTGCTTCTTTGCCCTGGGGGAAGAATGGCCTAACTGCTTTACTCCCCAAATTAATTTTCAAAGTTTCACTTTCACTAACCGTGTCTGAAGATTTAAAGATCCCTTTAGCCCGGTGCTTTAGATTTTCTTTGAAGTAGACTCAAACTGCGGCTTGGGAGGCTCAGCTGCTCCTCCTGGCCTCCCTGAGGTCTTGCCTGGCCACGGCTGTAGTTTTGGGCTGGCTGGGTCTCTGCTCCGCTGCGGTGGGAGCTGCCTCTCTCCCATCATGCTCCTCACGCTTTGGCAGATGTGGAGGTGCTGGAGGCTGTAGAACCTCTGCAGGCTAGCTGCAGGGCTCGGCTCAGCTCCTTCCCACCGTCCCAGGCCTGGCCGTGGTCTAGGCTTTCAACTGTTCCAGCCTCCGATCTGGCTGCCAAGATGAGCCCCTGCTGCCAAGCCGCCTTCAGCGAGAGCTGTGTTCTCTGTATTTTTGTGAGAGTCTGAGAGTCCTAGACTTTCCTAGACTTTGTCTGGGCTCATATTTTATGGGTGTTTAGGGTGGCGGTGTGGGAGCTGCAGGACCTTGCTGCTTCTATGCCGTCATCTTGGCTCTACCCCCGGTTCACATTTTTCTTTGTCTTATGCTGACTTGAATGGGAGATCACAGACCTGAATTAACAAATACAGTTTTGATATACTTCTATAAAACTACATGGGAACAAAAAGAAGTCCCCTTTTATGTGTAAGAGTACAACTTATTTTTAATATTGTTTCTCATCATTGTCCTGCTGGTAATCACAGGGAGGTTGTATTAGGATAAAACTGATAACTCAATAAAAATGACTCCGTTTCCTATGTTTGGTTCCTTTGGTATATCAAAATATACTCTCTCCAACAATTCTAACAATTCTTCAGAAGTGGTGGAAGGAATATAGAACATATGACACAAAATAGAAAGAATGTTCAATAATCATAAATATGGTTAGATCTCAAAGAATTTTAATTATTGAAGATTAAGAAAAGGAGATCTGATTGAAAGTACATATGGTCATTCACTTTTTCAATACAATTTATTATGAATATAGGAGTTGAGTCAGTATTTGTGCTCAAATATACAAATTTAAATATTGCCTTTAATTTTAATTTACCCTAGAAATGTGATGTTTGTCCTCATAATCAAATTAATCTGTGCATATTCTAAAAATTTCTTCTGACTAAAAAAAATCTGTTAAATGCTATATTGATCAGTGGCAGAATGATTAAAGTGATATCATTTGAGTAAAATTTTAACTACCATTTTCAAAGTGTTTATCAATTGAAGTAAATAGGCTAAATAGGGAAGAAAATTATAAAAAATGTTGAGGATGAAGATACATAGAATTGCAGAGCAATTTAATATACTTGGGTTCTAATATATATGAATTTATTTTGGCATCTAAAATATGCACATACATATAAGGTAATTTGTGTACATGTTTATACACCCGCAATTCTTAATATAAAAAAGAAAAGAGGACTTTTAAATGTATCATCCCATGATTTGATAGTAATTAATATTATCCATGACCAAAGAATATGTAATTTAGAACCTTAAAGGTTTCTATAGATATTATTATAATCAATCACTAAAGTCCACACTTCCTCTATCTCATCATAAGTATTTGGTCTACCTTTATCCTGTGCTTCTTCTCAGACTACGAAAGCTTAAGTTTTATTCATTTTTTGTTTGAATGGGAAATAAGTCTAAATTTTAAATGCAACTTCTATAACATTGATGCTATTTGGTTTCTGTTATTGTTTCAGTCATTACAGTTTCATAGTGATTTTGCCTGGATGCATTCTTTAAGTTTATTGTAGATCTGTTTAGTATGAGAATTTTAGCTTACAATCATAAAAAGTATTTGAGAAAAAGAAACGGCATGATAGCTAATGTTCTGTATAAAGAGTGGAATGAATAGATAAAAGATTTTTACAAAGACAAAATGTCAAATAACCTTGAAACAGAATGTGACATAATGACTCAGAGGCAACATCAGATGGTATTGAGCTATTGAGGAGCTTTCTTTCTTTCTTCTGTTGTTTCCTTTCTCAAGGAATCTCTGAAAAAAAAAACTTTGTTATCTCCCACACAATAACTAAATATCCTGGTCTTACACGGAAGGGGATTCTCTATTGTACCTCAGCTGAACTGAATAAAACTTATTACTCTATTTCTTGCACAGGATTATCCAGTAAGTTAGATTTTCATATGAACTTCAACTTTTCTCTCCATGTTTATTCTACCTTTTCCTGTATTGTTATCTGACAGACATTGTCTTCAATTTTGATTAGCATGCCTTCTATGTTACTGTCCAAATCATTGATACAAATGTTGAACAGAACAGTTCTGATGAACATGGTCTGAACTTTAAACCATTAAAGGGCACACACCAGCTGGATTGAGTCACCAGATATTTCTCCTATGCCTACAATGAGCTAGAATAGGATTTGTGCTGGGCATGTTGTAAAATACGAAGTCCTGCTACTAATACAGCTGTGTAGCAATCAGAAATTTACAGAAACAAGCAAGACCCTCACACAGTAATAGGCTACTGGAGACTAGGTGGTAAAAGCTAAGGGCATATCCTATTAAAAACAAAAGGAAGTTTGTCATTTTAGTGAATATAATACCTTGAATTAAGATAATTGATCATGATTGGGTTTTTACTATTATCTTGTGTTTTATGATTTTGATGGCTCTGTCATGGGTCCTGGACTACTTATTTTGTTATAAGAATTTTGTAGCAAAATAGTCTGGAGAAAAAAAAAGTAGGAGAAGGACTGGAGACAAAGAAAGAAAGGTGGAATATGAATAGCAAAGGAGATATGGAGGATTTTGGAATGGATGGGAAGTAAAGAGACTTATTAGAGGAAAAGAAAACTTGGGAGCATTTGAGCTAGAGGAAGAAGAAGGCTGATGGGGCCTGAAGCACAAGGAAGAGATGTTAAGCAGATGCACTGAAGGAGGATAAGTGGGCATCAAGGAGGAAGAAATTAGTAAGATGGGGGAAGAGAATTAAAGTAAGATAGTCAAGGTGTTAAGGTGTGGAAGAGCTAAGGAGAATAACAGTTCCAAGGCTAACAGAAGCATTTTTAACAGTTTTTCCAGTGAAAGTAATACCAAGAAGGATATATGTGTGATGATCTCATTTTTACCAAATATAGAGAACAAGGGGAATTTTGCAGTGATCTGCATTGGGCATGTGATGTTTGTTACTGTTCACGTATGTTTGACTCTTTGTGACCCAGAGACAACAATACTGTTCCTGGGGTTTTCTTGTTAAAGATACTGTGCTACAGTTTTTGGGTCAGGATGTATAGGTCTCCTCTATACCCTTCCTCAACAGGCTTTGGGTGTCCCCGGCTCCCGCTTTCTCCAGGAGAAACAGCTGCACAGAAAATTCAGGACACAGGACTTGCTTCTAGCTACATTCTCTAAGCCTGGCGTGAACTCCCTCTGCCTCTGGGTAGCCTGTATTTAAATCCTTTCTCCAGGGCCCCTTAGGGCCCCTCACCTGGCTATGCCCTCACCATAGCGAGCTAATCGTGCGTCACCCTGAAGGTGGAGAGATAATCCTGCTTATCCCAAACAGGTGCAGCCCTCGCATTCCGCCCCCAGGTGATCACGTGCACTCCTGTTAGCTGAGGACTTTTTCAACCCATTACCAACAAGAGACCCAACATCTCCCTTCTCTTGTTTTTCTGGTGACCACCTAGGGGGAGGAGATCAGCTTTAAGATGTAAAAGTCTACTCTTCAGGACCGCCAGACTCCAACGCCACATATAACAAAGAATTACTAAACCAATCAACAAAGAATTACTAAACCAATCTACATCATTACAATTCTCAATTACTTCTTCTAAATACAATTTTTCCAGGCTATAACTTTCCCTAACAGTACCAGGATTCTCCTTTTCATATGTAGCCAATTGATTTCCTACTACTACCCAGCTCCTGTTGTATAAATTTCATGCAATCTTCCCCTTTTACCTCAAATTTCCCTTTACTAAGCTATATTTTCTGCTTTTCCCTTTACTAAGCTATATTTCCCTTTACCAAGCTATATTTCCCTTTACCAAGCTATAGACTTGTCTGGCATACACGTCTGTGTCACTAAGTTTCTTAGCGGGCAGGCTAAATGACTGCCCCATCTTCCTCAACAGGCTTCTTGCTACTATAACACGGCTGTACAGCTCTTCTGACCCCTACCCTACCTACTTTCAAGTCCCTATGTTCAGGCGCCATCTGCTACGGTTTTTTGGGTCAGGATGTATAGGTCTCCCCTATACCCTTCCTCAACAGGCTTCGGGAGTCCCCGGCTCCCACTTACTCCAGGAGAAACAGCTGCACAGAAAACTCAGGACACAGGACTTGCTTCTAGCTACATTCTCTAAGCCTGGCGTGACTAGAACTCCCTCTGCCTCTGGGTAGCCTGTATTTAAATCCTTTCTCCAGGGCCCCTTAGGGCCCCTCCCCTGGTTATGCCCTCACCACAGTGAGCCAATCGTGCATCACCCCGAAGGTGGAGAGATAATCCTGCTTATCGCAAACAGGTGCAGCCCTCGCATTCCACCCCTAGGTGATCACGTGCACTCCTGTTAGCTGAGGACCGGTTCAACCCATTACCAACAAGAGACCCAACAATACTGAAGTGATTTGACATTTCCTTCTCTGGTAGATTAAGGTAAATAGGGGTTAAGTGACTAGACCAGGCTCCCAAAGCTAGTAAATGTCTGAGTCTTCCTGACTCCAGGACCAGGGTTCTATCCATTGACCACCTAGCTTCTTAGGTTGTCTGTTAGTTATGTTAAAAATGCAATTTTTCTCCCTCCTAGAAGACACTGAAGGGTTTGACTAATGTCTCTATCCTCTCCATGTTATGGAGATATAGTTTCTTCAAAGAAAATAAAACAGGAGGACTTCAATAGGAAAATAGAAGAAAAAGGAATTGAAGTGATAAACAGGAGTCTAGTCCTGTAAGAACAGATTGGAAAGTACAAATGTGTGGAAGAACCAGTTAAATATCTGAGCTAAGAAAGGGATATGAGGCTCTCTCCATTATAGAGGACAGCAGTAAATCTGTGTTCTCTAAGGGAAAATGCTGAGCATTTCCCATACTCTCTTAATTAGACATACTATAGTAATAGACAGAGTAGTAAAAAGTGGTTGTTGGTGACTCTCCGATGGAGGGTATTGAGATAGTTTCTTTTTACAAATTTAACAGTAGAGGGGTTGATATAGTCTTCCCAGGATATATTTGACAGAGAACTTAGAAAGGCATTTAAATAAAAATGATGACCATCCACATTGGATAATTCAAGTGGGCATGCATAAAACTAATATAATTAGTTTTGAAGAGATGTGTTTTACCATATATTTTGGATTCTGGAAATACTGTATTGATTCCTCCTTAAAAATATATATTTTTTGAAACTATAGACTTGCATTTCTCATTTCATCTTACAAGCCCCTTTCTCCATACTTCCCTTTCCACACCCCAGTAGCTTTTTTATATATAGCACTAAATCTGTAAGTTCATTTAGGAAGTATTGTGTCTTTTTTATGTCTTTTAAGCGTACTTGGTTTTCATCTTATATTTATATAAGTCTTGGGCCTACCTTTGTAGACCAAATCACAGATATTATATGCATTTCTGTAGTTTAAGTGATGTCCATTTTCATTTCATCTTGAATTTTGTTATTAGTATGCATTAATTCTTTTTAAATGTTGGGGTTTATTTGCCTGCCACTTTACAGAAGCTATTGTCTCAATGTCTTTACTGAATCTTGAGGACTTTCCAAGCAAACTACTGTCATCAAAAAAAGGGACAGTTTAACATCTCTTTTCCAATGTTTCTTCTTTCATTTTTATTTTATTTTTTTCTGTTTGATTTTTAAAAATTCTTGCTTATGTGATGTTACCATAAGAATCCTGAGCTTATCATGTCCAGTCTCATCATGTTTTATATACAAAAAAATCGGAGGCCAGGAGGAAAAAATGTGATTTGACCAAAGCCATATAGGTAGTAAATTGCAAAACTGGAATTGTAAACTATATCTCTTGGCTCTATCTTTTCTGTTTTGGAATAGAATTGAAGTGTGTGAGAAATTTAATAGGATATATTAGTGGAAAAAAGAACAGTCTAAGAGTTGGAGATCTGGATTCTAATCTCAGCTATTTAACTTTATGCCAATCACTACCTCTGTGGACTTCAGTTTGCTCATTCCTAAAGTGAGGGGATTTAGTTAGATGAATTGTATGATTCTTCCAACTTTTAAAGACTATAAATTCTACTCTTGTGATGTCAGAGAGTATACAAGACTAACGAAAGAATGTTAGAGTGGCTTGTTTACTATCAAGATAAGGAAGAATTTTCTAATATCTGAAACTATCAAACATGTCTATTACATTAAATAATACTTAAATACAAAGATTAAGACTTGATCATTATACTCCCCACATTATTTCCACATTGTGTTCAGGAAACATTTATGAAGAAATTACAATAACCAATAACATATTTCTATAGGGCTTTATAGTGAGTTCACTGCACATATATTTTTTATTACTGCAATATACCTGTCATTATTATAAGCATCAGCACCTTTGAGGTAAAAAAAAAAAAAGCCCAGCTATATAGGTGAAATGACTTGTTGAAGTTTACATTGCTGGAAAGAGCAGAATTGATTATTTAAACATTTTTTTCCGTAATTCAACCAAGTGATAATTTGCCTCCTGTTGGAAGCAAGTAGGTGGTGCAGTGAATAGAACAATTGGCCTGGAATGATGAGAATCTAATTTCAAATCTAGCCTCAGACACTTAAAGCTGTATGACTCTAGGAAAGTCACTTTTAACCTTGATCTGTCTTACTTTCATTATCTGTAAAAGGGACATATTCATGGCACCCACTTCCTAGAATCTTCATGAAAATCAAATGAAATGTTTGCAAAGTGCCTTGCAAAACTTCAAGTGTATTTATACTACCTCTTCTGATTTCCAAATCGAGTGCTCTTTGCAACATATTACAAGTCAATTATAACTCCATTAGAAATATCAACTCCCTAGAGCAGTGGTGGGAAACGTGAGGCCTCAAGGCCATATGTGGCCCTCAAAGTCCACAAGTGTGCCTCAAGTCAAAAGGGCTTGAAGCTATTTAACATTCTTAAGTATTTCCTTGCTGACTTCATAATCTCCTTGAAGGCAGAGCATATGACCCTTAGGATTTTTCTGTTTCTTAAGGTTCTTAGTGCAATATTATACATTAAGGTATGTGAAGTTAATGGAATTAATTATGGGGAACATTACTTTCAATTGTGGGAAGAAGTTTAATGCTACCTCTAATGGTTGCAGTCTCTGTTACCTTGAAAAAATACTTGAATATCTAGTCTAAGGGGGGCGGCTAGGTGGTTCAGTGAATAGAGCACTGGCCCTGGAGTCAGGAGTACCTGAGTTCAAATCCGGCCTCAGACACTTAACACAAAAAAACTAGCCGTGTGACCTTGGGCAAGTCAATTAACCCCAACTGCCCTCTAAAAAGCAAAAAAAAAAAAAAAGAATATCTATTCTAAGGACATCTATTTCTTCATCTGTAAAATGGAAGATTTAGAACTACAATCACTAGTTCCCTTCTTTGTGGGCTTCTGCAGCATATTCAAGTTCACAAATATATTAGTTAATTTTGAGATCAATTAAGAATAATAAAATACAAGTGACTTGGACAACCTAGCAGACAGAAAGTAAGGGGGTTTTGGGGAGATGGAGAAAGTTACTCTTCTAAGCTATATATAATATAGCTTAATACTTAGAAACTTGGGTATCTGATGTTCCATTAGGGGGAAAATGAAGACTTAAGCAAAATATTCTATTTATTCCTTTGTTTCTTCAAGTAAATGTTTTAGTACTTGCAGAATTCTTGTGGCTATAGTTTGTATTATTTTGAGAAATGCACAGATTTAGCTGTGATGCCATGTTACATTTATGATATATTTCTGAATTTGTAGTATATTTACAAAAGATCTGTAAACCCCTACTCTAACTGAATTTCTTTCCCTTAGATTGCCTCTCTAATGGTACTTGGTTGTAAATACAAATATTTTGTCTCTTTAAATGTTTCCTCTACAGTGCTGACAACATAACTCTTCCTAAATTTCACCTGCTTCTTGTCAGCTCAAAATTCCTTAATGGTTCCTTATGGTCTATTGTATAAAATCCAAATTCCTTTCACTTAATATTCAATATAGTCCACAATAGAGCCCCAACTTATCTTTTAATCTTACAGCCTATTGTTCCTGAATGTACTTCTCCCTTCTCCTATTAAGTTATTCTGATCTCTGTCATTGATTCTAATATCCTTCTTCTGGCATAAATATCTATTCTAATCATCTTTCAAAAACTAGCCCTAGTCACTTTTGTTTCATAAAACCCTCCCTGACCATTCTAGCCCATAGTTATCTTTTAAATTGTATTGGTTGTACTATTCATTTGATACAGAGTGTGGCATGATAGATGGAAGGTCAGTTTTAGAATAAAGAAAAAAAATTCTAATAGAGCTTCTGACACATTCTAGCTTTTTCTTTGTGAATTAGCCAGTTATAGATGAGCTGCCAACCTGACTTTGGAGAGAGTTTGCAGAGGAATACCTTAAGATGAAAGAACACAAAGCTGAAATAATTAGCACTTCAATCATCCTCTTTTATCAGTATGTGTACATACATAAAATATAATATATTTGTCTCACTTGTATCAAAATCCTTAAGGACAAAGACTTAGCCACAGAAAGTATCATCCTGATTGGGGAGATTGGTGGCAATGCCGAAGAAAATGCAGCAGCCTTCTTGAAACAACACAGCCCAAGTCCAAAAGCCAAACCTATAGTGTCCTTCATTGCTGGCTTGACTGATCCTCCAAGAAGGAGAATGGGTAATGCTAGGGCCATCATTGCCAGGGGGAAAGGTGGAGCGAAGGAGAAAATCTCTGCTCTCCAGAAAGTAGGAGTGGTACCCAGCTGGGCAGCATCATACACAAAGAGTTTAAGAAGAGGAAGATGTTATGAAGGAAAGAAAAAAAAGTGTTGGAATGAATTGCTGTAGAAATCTGAACCAGCAGCTGCCAGCTCCACTAGACTCTTCTCCACTAAGTGTCTGCCTCCTGTACATGCTTGCCGGAAGCCAGCCTTACAGTCCAGCAGGAAGTAATATGCAAAGTTTGGGATGTCCTACATTCATATGTATTTACCTAATTGTACATCAGAGTCAAATAATAAATCTTTTATTTGATTTGAAAAAAATCCTTAAGGACAGAGACCATGGCTTAAAATTATAGCTTCTACTATTAAAAAAGGCTTTAAAAGTTATAGAAGCAATCATGGGTTTAGCAATGCAAAAACCGTTAAATGCCATCTGGTGACCTAGAGATCTAATCATACTGTCTAAAGGTCAAATCAAGCCCATAGCCTGTTTCATGTCACTGGAGAGACTAGAAGGATTTCTACATTTCATAAGAGAGGTTTATTTTATTTAAAACTGTTAAAACAAAAACTGTGTTCTTATCTTGAAGGTTGTACCAAAACAGACAGAGAGGTGGATTTGGCGATCCCCTGATTCTAGTGCAGTCCCCCAACTCTACAAACATGGAAATAGACACTAAGAATTTAAAGCTGATTCCAGGGTCACAATCCTCTACAGTGATAGAGCCAAAACTAGAATCCATAATTCATGACTGTTTTTCTCTTTGCAGCATGCTCTCTGGATGACTTGTGCCCAGGACAGGTCTTGTAGAAAGAGTATCTTGTACAGAAAATGTACTTTGTGTTTATATATATCACTTTCAAATTTTAATTTAGTTTCCTTCAAGTATATTCTCTTGTATTTCAGCACTTGTGAATGTTCTTATATAACCTCTCCTGAAATAATTGTGATTAAACACTTAACACCTTTAAGTTGGCATTATTTTTCATTTTTTGCTCTTATTACTTACAAAAACTTATTGAACCCTTTGTCTTCATTCAGAAAACATTGAGTTCTCATGTTACACTGTCATTTACATAGCAACTACTTTTATTAATTTCTACCCAGTAAATACCTAACTCTCAGGAAACTAAATTTGGATTTCATAAGGGTTGAGTCTGTGGCAGGCTAAAGAAAACATATCATAAATCATCTATTCTGTATTTATACTTGGGGAAATAAAACAAATTAAGTGTGAAACCATTTTGTGTAGAGATAAAGCTATATATATATTTATGTCATAGCAGCTCTCACAAGTTCAAAATCCAGCACTGGTCAGGAGCAATTCCATTTGATTTAATATTAGTAAAAGTGAAATATTACCACATAATAAATCTAGAAATGACCTAAAATTAAAAATTCAGACCTTTGATATTAGTCATTAACCTACAATAAATCTATCAAAAATGAAATCGATGGATAATTAAAGCCAAGTGACCTTATGATTAGTGGTTTTTCATACAACACATAAAACTCTCTTAAAGAGCTTCATTTTTTTTAATATTTCAAAATAAGATAATGATAAAAATATACTGGTTACTAAATGCACATCAATTATCAGAAAACTGCAGGTCATGATTCATTTATGCTTTGTTCTCTAGGGAAGAAATATTTATCCTGATGTGCTCTAAATGGATATTTCTCCTGTGTCAGAGGATTACAACGTGAGAGTATTTCAGAGTTGAAAGAGACTTTAATCTCTTTAAACTATAACTTGAAAATGATTCCCTTTGCACCTTCTTGAGAAATGGTCAAGAAGTATCTGATTAAAGGCATTTGATATGCAAATATTGGCAACTTCCTGATGCAGTTCTTCCCATGTTGGCATAGGTTTAACTGTTAAGAAGGGTTTTTGTTTTAAATATGAAAACTAAATTTCTCTCTTCTAGCAGAACAAGTTTAATCCCTCTTAAATATAGCATTTCAAATTTTGAGCAGACATGTCATTCTGCTTCTAAATCCCTTCCTCCCTCCCAAACAAGTACCATCTCAACTCTTCTTTCTGGCTAAGCTTTCCCCATTCTTCCAACATTTGCCCATATTATGTAAATTCACAACCTTTCCCCATCATGATTGCCTTCCCTTGGATGTTCTACAACTTAATGGTCTTCCTAAATTTTACCACAGTGAGCTATAGTAAATATTGCAAATATATTCTTATCAAGGTATATGTATAGTAAAATAGGACTACCATCTCCTTAATCTTGGATGCTCCTCTTCTTTTTATGCAATCTATGATTACATTAGTTTTATTGATTGTCTTTTCAAACTGTTAACTCATATTATGCTTGTTGTCCAGCCCAGTGTCTATTGATGTTATTATTATTTTTCTGTATTTTATGAAAATATTTTTACTATATAACCAAATAATGGGAAAAATAGATGATCCAGTAGTTATTCAAAATATGTCACAGAAAAAACGTATAAGGTTAAACCTTAAAATTGCATAGTAGCATCTAGTGTTTCTATAGGTTTCTATAGGTAAGGTTTAAAAAGCTTAATTTCCAATCTCTCATTTTTTCCTCATAAGAAATCTGGGAGTTACATGCTATAGGGCTCATTTTATGGTTGAGAATATGTGACTTGCTCAGGAACACAGAGCTAGTTAGTGTCAGAGGTTGTATTTGAACTTGGCTATTCCTGACTCCAGGTCTAGTGCTCACTCTGCTCTGAGAGATACATTTTTTTCTGTGACTTACATTTTAAATAACTACTGGATCATCATACAGAGCACTGGAAGAATTAATCCTACCCAATATTTATTTTTCTAATTATTTTCTTTAGTTTGAAGTCTCACTCCATCTTTTCCAACTTTTATCATCTATTAATACATTTAGAAATAATCTCTTCCATCTTGGAATATTCACATTTTGATGAGTTTCTCATCAATTTCACATGTATATTTTCATCAGCAATACATATCAAATCTTTCTAAGGTATACCCTGTATAATTCTGGTTCTTATACTCTCATAAATATACTACAATAATTCTACCCAAAGTGCCCAAGACCATCCTCTAGGCCTATACACCAATGCAACATTTGAACTATTTAATATGTCTCAGTAGTCAATTACCAACCTTCTTTTTCTGATATTTTGTGCCCTTCATGAGATATTTTATATACAAGATACAAGACAGCTTTAGTATATGTCAGTGGCACAGTGGCTAGAATGATGAAACCAGAGTGAGAAAGATTTGAATTCACATCCAGCATTAAAAACTTCCTAACTGTAACGTAACCTCTTTTTGTATCTTTTTAATTTTTATTTATTTTCTTGATTATATCATTCATTTCCACAAGGTTTTGAGTTACAGATTTTCTCACCTTCTTTTCCCAACCCCCAAGCCCAAAACAGTGATCCTACCGCAAAGCCCCTTCCACAATCTGCTCTCTTCTAGGTCCTCCTCCAACGCCCCTCTAACTTTCCGGTAGGGCAGGGAGGTTCTCCCTACCCCAGTTCCTGCACTCTCATTTCCCAGTTGCATGTAGTTAATAATAATAATAAATATATATATATATATATATGTATATGTATATATGTTTATATTTGGTTTTTTTTTTAGCATTTGATTGCATGGTTTTAAATTCTAGATTTTTGCTGTTCCTCCCTTGTCACCCATTCCCACTGGAAGGAGCAGCAATTAAATACAGGCTGTACATGTGTAATTATGCAGGACATCTCCATGGTGGACATATTGTGAGAGGCTGATTGTATGTCCCTCCTTCCTATCCCACCCCCCCCTTGTTTTGTTCTCTTCCCTTTCCCTGTCCCTTTACTGAAGTGTGTGCTTCCAGTATCCCTCCCCCCAACCCCGCCTTTCCCTAACATAACCTCTTTCTCCCTTAGTTTCCTAATTCATAAAACTAGAGTAATAATAACACCTACTACCCAGGATTGGTTTGAGGATAAATAGAGATAGTTGTAAGTGTGTTGAAAATCTTAAAGTACTCAGAAAATTTTAGCTATAAGCACAAATGATGATTTCTCTTTTCCTTGCCCTTTAGTTCAAACTGTGTTAGTGGTTTTTTATTCAGGTGAGGGTTGTCTTTTTGGGTCAGGATGTATAGGGCTTACCTATACCCACCTCAACAGGCCTCGGGCGTCCCCGGCTCCCGGTCCAGTCCGGGAGAGACAGCTGCACAGAGAAACTCAGGACACAGGACTTGCTTCTAGCTTTTATTGAGAGTTCATCCTCTATCTTAGTGTGGCTGGACTGGACTGGCCTGGCCTGGCTGGACTCAACTGGCCTGCCTCCACCGAACTGGCTGGACTCCCCTGCCTACAAGTAGCCTGTATTTAAGTCTTTTCTCCAGGGCCCCTTAGGGCTCCTCCCCTGGCCATGTCCTCACCACAGCGAGCCAATGTGTCTCACCCCCGAAGGTGGAGAGGTTATCCTGCTTATTGTAAGCAGGTGCAGATGCCTCCAGGTGATCACTTGTACTCCTGTTAGCTGAGGACCGGTTCAACCGGTCCATCTCATGTGGAGTATCAACGACCCTCTTTAGGAGTCTCCTCCCCACATGAGGTATCAGAGACCTAACAAAACTGAACTTCTGTTGTTTTTGTTTGTTTGTTTGTTTATCTGAACTTTATGAAAGTGAGGACTTGGGGTGTGATGTAGTTAAATTTGTGCTTAGGGAAAATTTGGAAAAGGAAAATTGAAAGCAGGGGGTATAATCAGGAAACTATTTCCATCATCTGATGAGAAGTGACTAAATCATGATTTGGGAGAAGTGACAAAACCTTGGCCTAAGCTATGTCAATAGAGAAACTGGGATGAATGCATGTGGTGTTAAGTTAGAACTGATAACATTTGGCAACTCTTCTTATAGTAGGGTGTTGAGGGGCAGTGAAGAGTGAATAATGGATCCAGGGTGGGGATCTCAAGTAACTAGAATGATAGGAGTACTTTCTACCTAGGTAAAGAAACTTTGGAGAAGTGAGAGTAGGTTTAGAGCAGGAAAAGAATGAGTTCCATTTCATACATGTTGCGCTTGAAGTAATATTGAGAAAGGCGGAGCCATGCAAAACCCTAAGCTACCTCCAAATAGAGCAGACATGTCATGTATGACAATCCAGTAACAGAGCCTGATAAGGAGAAAACAGTGTCACGAAGACCACATGAAGAGTATGTGTGTCCAGGAGCAAGGAAAGGTCAACAAGATCTAAAGAAGCGGAGAGATCGAGAAGAGTATGAGGACTCAAGAAAGGGCATGAGGGTCAGTGATAGATAGGTGTTGTTAATCTTATAGACAGTTATTTATTTGAATGATGATGTGAGTCAATGGATTGAGAAGTGAGTTGGAATAATGTTTTGCTGAAAATTTGACTATGAAAGCAAGATATACATGTATTTCAGCTAGTTAAGTATAAGATTAAAATTTCAATGGTAACGAAATAAAGTCAAGGCAGGAATGAACAGTAGGACTTTAGGCCTCTATAGTGTTGACCTCTAAAAAATGTTTGGATAATGGAGACAAACAAATAGCAATATAAAATTCCAATATTTATTCATTATTCTCTTACAGCTAGCTTTATAACTTATACATGGAGTGCAGGACTACAGTCCGGATGAACAAAAGGATGAGAGAGCTTAAGTACATTTTAGGACCATCCCAATTCAGGGTTAGCTGAGACACACAAATTTATAATACCCATAATGGTTTAATCATTGTAAGAGAAAGGAATTTTCTTAATTGAATAAATGGTAAATACAATAAAACAAGAGAGATGACAAAGCATCAATTGAAATTATGCTTCAGAATATCTGTTTTCTTTGCCATTAACATTCCATACCATGGGATATGCCCAGAAAAACCTTAAGATAAGACAAAGTCTCATTACTCAAGTTAATGCTTCAAGTTGAGGGTCTTGTGCTTAAGGTCCATAAAATAGACCTCTTTTGCTTTGGTAATACAAAGAGAGGTATTCTCAGAGACAAAACTTGATCTGTTTGGAATTTATAATTTCTGGATGCCTGTTTTAAATCCTATTCCCAGCCTTACCTGGTCTCTGGAGTGGCTGACATAGAAAGAGATCCTTTTTTTGTAAAATGAGGCAGAACAGTCTGTTTGATTAGTTTGGACTTTGGCCAAAATATGATATTAAACGATCATCAGTGGGTATGCATGTATTTAGCCAGCAAGGTGTGGACAATCAGAATCACTTGGGTCATGATCAAAATTGAAATGAACTCTGTAGCATCCTAGTTCCAGAAATAAAAACTAGAATGAGGACAAAGGGAGCTTTCCTGTTAGATACTAAAATTTGGAAATCAATTTTAATATTTTAGTATCATTTTGATAGTGTTGATTTTGAAATATCAAACAATGCTATAATTCATTACATTTATATTTTGATGTTTCTACTTCTTCATTCATTTATAAAGAATAGAACTAAATACCTATTTACTAAAAATTATTGAACTAGTGAGTAACCATATGGTACCAGCTTACTCCTCCTAAGGCGTCACAACAAGTGAACTCTTCCTGCTGAGCCCAGTTCTGTTCTTTTATCTAAAAGCAATATCCCTAGTACTAGACTGAGAGTATACCATGGTCTTCTCCTGTTGGGTTTAGTGTCCCTCCTTTGGGTTGTTGTCTCAGGTCTCCTCTTACCCGAATTTGTCTTAATTACATGTATTATTTTCTCATTATAAATCACAAACATTATTTGAAGACTGCTATCTCATAGTGATTTTGTGGGGATGGGAGTTTCAACTTGCCCAAGATGCCAGAATTTCTAGCTAGGGTTTTGTCCAACTTTTTTATGAGACCAATTGCATACTAGGGGTGAAAGGAGCAGAAACAGCTCAGAGGGTACCATATGTAGTTCACCTACATTATGCCTCGGCATAAAAGTCTATCCAGGCAGGGAATATTACAGAGGCAGGCTGATCTACCACTATGGATATGCAATTAGTGATACCCCCTTACTCCACTTAAGTAAAAACAGGAGAAGGAAATCTGGGAACTCAGTGACAATGAGTAGAGAAAATGCTGGTCCTATCACATAATTCCCCAGGATAGGTAGAAACTTTCCATCCATGTCATTCCTTTTTCTCAAATTACAGACTGCAGGTTTTAGGAGATTCTATAGAGGGGCAGAGGGTGAGGAATGGGGAGGGGGGAGAAATAATTTCTGTGTCGTTACATTTGATGGAGATCTGAACCAGACTTGTTAGTAGGATAAAGATGCATGGCAAAGAGGACAAACAGTTACCATAAAAGATGAGACTTCAGACAAATGGGTTAAATCTTACAAGTGATGATCTAGCAAATGCCCCAAATCTTACATTCTGAGCCACTCACTATTGACCTTTCAGTCTGAATTCCTACTCTTGCAAAGAGGTTTCTACTTCTCTGAGCCTCCTAATTGCGCATAAGAAATGCAAATTGAGGCTTTGGGTTTATGTTTGTTTGGATCCCAGTTTAGTTAATACCTTTTATTTTCCTTAGAAAGAGATTGCCTTTCCCTCATTGAAAGAAATATGGAAGATTCTTCTCTTTCTCCTCTCTTTGTCATCCAAATGAACCCTAATCAGTTCAGAGGAGGAGACTGGGAAACTCCCTGAAGACAGAAACTCTTTTCACCTTTCCTTGTATCCTTAGCAATTAACCTAAAGTCACATTGTGGACAGTTAATAAATACTAATCTGTCATTTGACAAGATGTAGCTGTCTCCATTGAGGTTCTAGTCAACATCAAAGCACAGAAGTTACTGTAAAACCTCAGTGTTGTAAAATCCTGTCAGATATGAGTTTATGTTCCGAATATCTCTGGGAAGATAGAAATAGACTATTAAATGCTTTTTCTACCTTCCTACAACTGGCAAAATGAGGCCACGTCCTGTAATGGATAATGGAATGTAGAACATCTCTATTAGGATCCCTTTCTATATCAGGATATTTATCTCTAGGATAAAATACAAGATTATGTGCTTGGCATTTGAAGCTCTTTATAATCTGGCTCTAGACTACTTTTCCAGGGTTATTGAACAGTATGCTCAATTATACACTCCTTTTTCTAGCCAAACTGTCTTACCCTATTTACTGAACTTGGCATTCCATCTGCTGCCTTAATGCCTTGGCCCTAGGATGTTCATCACCACTGCCTTTTCCTCTTTCACTCTCTAAATGTTATTAGACTTGTAAATATTTTTCATGTTAAGAAGAGGTCAATTCGGATCTCCCAAGTTGCTAGTGTTCCTATCACAATTAACTTTGTATTCATATTGTATATATTTAGCATTTATCTGTGTGCTTGCTGTCTTCTCCCTAAACATAAGTTCTTTAAAATTGGGAATTTTCATTTTTTTGTGTGTGTCTCCAGAACATTTTTGGAACTGGCCCTAGAACTGTATTTGGAACATGGTAGGCACATAATAAATGCTTATTAAATTATTGAATAGTTGATTGGGCCTGTTAATTGACCTGAAGCCAATGCCTTTCCTCCTTTCAACTCCCATAAGGAATTTCTAAAGATTTCTCAGCATTCTTCCATACTAATTTGAGTTTTCCTACTAGTCTATGGATTCTGCTTACTCTCTCCCAGAGCTTCTTTGGAAAAGTCATTTCTTTAAGGAACTTTTGACATAAAATTGAAGGAAGAGATAGACTAATCTCTTCCTTCTCCCCCCACCACATATCATTCTTGATCCACCATTGCATGGCAATTGTCTTTCTTATGTTTTATCAAACCTGACACTCCTAAAGAACTTATACTTGGTGGAATCAAACTTCTACTTCATAGCAAACCTCACTACAGTGGACCTCACAATTAACAAAGGTGTAATTAATGTCTGTGACCCCACTAATCCTGTCTGCATAAGTGGAAAATCATTAAAATTTTAGCTTTGACCCTGAAGCATCTTTGGTCAAATGATCAGTTAAATAGGCTTTGTGCCCCATCCTCTCATAGATATTAGAGACTTAAAGGGAACATTTCCAGCCTTCTCTCTTGGTGCTTTTAAAGTAGTACATTTAACATACTGAAATTTTTGAATTGATGAGAAACAGGGAGAAGGGGAAAAGAAAGACTGCATCCTTCTTTGTCCTATTGGCTTCATTAGGTATGTTATTTGTTAGTATTAGAGCCATCAAGTCTGTGACTGGAAATTCTATTGAAGAACCAGAAATCCAGACAAGAACACCAAGAAGTAATTCTGCATATAATGTTTCCTAGATCACATTATTACCCTTAGTATGAGGGTACATTGAAATAGTCAATTTTATGAAGTAATTAATTATAAATGTATACAAATAATACGTGAAGAATAGGTTGATAGTGGAATGCATCTCCTACAATGAGTAGAGAGAAGAAAAAAAACTTCTCTGTATTTGTCGTAACATTACTATGTTTTTGCCTGAAATATTCTCTAGGGAAAATAACTGACAAAGATTCAGTCACTTTCAGTAGTAACCAACTCTTTGTGACTCCATTTGGTGTTTTCTTGGCAAAGATCCTGGAATTATTTGCCTTTTCCTTCTCCAACTCATTTTACACATGAGACAAATGAAGCAAACTACATTAAGTGATCTTCCCAGGTTCACAGCTAGTAAATGTCTGAGAACAGATTTGAATTCAAATCTTCTGTGCTTCAAGCCCAGTGCTTTATTCACTGCATCACCTAGCAGTCCATTTGACAAAGATGTATTCAGATAATTTCACCCATAACACTTTGACTTTAGGGTATGTCTTCTCTGACCCTCCCAATAGAGCAGCTCATGGTAAAGTGAATAGTGCACCAGGTTCAGAGTCAGAAAGACCTGAGTTCAAATTTGGCTGTACTTAGTAGCTATGTGACCATATACAAATCACTTTACCCTGTTTGCCTCATTCTTCTCATCTGTAAAATAAGCGGGTGAAGGAAATGACAACTCCTCCAGTATCTTTGCCAAAGAAAACCCTAAAAGGAGTCACAAAGAATTGGAAATGAATGAAAATGACTAAAACTCCTCCCCATGAAGAGGTTAGGGTTAGGGTTGCTCTGGAGACCCCAAAATACCAACACACAGGGTCCTGCCAAATGAATTTGACTCATCTTCTAAGCCAAAGAAAAGTAAAGTTTATTAATAGTGCATTAAAAGTTTGCCATATTGGGTAGAATTTTAGGGAGCCTAGGTATCTGTGATGATTGCATTGGATAAGCAGGCCAGAGCAAGTCTTACACAGAGTAAGTCTGTGCTAAGTCATTCATTCTATGGTGCTCTCACACGACATAGAGGCAAGATGGGGTCTTATGTACAGAGGAATCTGAGGGTTGTCTAGAGGAGGAGTTTGGGGAGGGTCTTCAGGAGGAGTCAATGAGGTCAATTCAAGGGTGGCTTGATATTTTGATAGACTCAAGGTGGGAAGTAGATGGACAATGGACAGCTAGCCTAGTAACAGAGGTTTGGACCCAGCCACAATGAAAAACTTATGGCCTCTGCAAATGCCTAATCAAGTGGGAAGATTCAATCAGAATTCAAGGGGTTTCACAGAGCCTGTAACTCAAATATTCAAGGAGACCTCAAGGGGGCTCTCAGAGCCTGCACCTCATTACCAATAGACTTATTTTCAAAAGTCAAAGGTATAGCTAATGTGGTATAAGGCCTGAGACATTGTTCCCTTGGGCTCTAATACATGTAACATTCTAATCTAAAGATCAGTGAAACCTGGCAATATATATCCCAGAAAGGGTTGTTATTACTGGAAAATTATTAAGTTTGTGTGGGTATGTATTATATATATACATAATTTTTTTTCCCGTTAGAGATCCTTTGATTGGTAAACCATGGGCCAAATTATGAGGCAGACAGAAAATAACATGCCTGCTCTTCTGAAAGATTTAGTAGACTTTCTTGGTGTTTATCTTTTAAATGCAAAGGGTTTTTTTTAAATTTTTGTTTGTTTTGTTTTGTTTTGTGAAGGAAGGTTTCTATTCTGTTGATAAACTGTGAAGATCTTCTCTTCCCAGACTGATTCTTTTATGATGGTGAACTAGGCCATCATTTACCTTAATTGTCACCTAACCCATAATTACTGAATGGGTTTTGCCTTAGACAAACTGAGACCTGGAAAAGACCTTACCTTAAGAAGACCAAGGTCCTTCACTGCATATAGGGCCAATGTCAGTCATCTTGACTTGTATCTTGCTTTTGGACTACAGTGACTCTGGAGGAGAGAGTAAGACTGATGGCTTTACACAAATTGTTTGCAAGTCAAAACATCACCCTCCTGATGTCTTTGAACCTCTTCAGGAAAGAAGCCCAACAACAACAACTGTGGGTAGGGTCTCAATTTCTGATTTCATCACTGTAAGGATTCCCAGTGAACTCTATGAATTTAAATCAGCAATTCTTAGTGGTAGAATTCCTTGAGACACCGGGAGGCTAAGTGACTTGCCTAGGATCACATAGCCAGTGTCATATAAACTTAGACTTTGGGAAACTCAATCCCACAATGATAACATCTTACCCAACTTGGGCAACTACTACATTGTTGATACCTACAGTACACAGCAAGACCTGAAGTTCAAATCCAGCTTTAGAAACCTGATAGCTATGTGACCATAGTCATAATCAAATATTTATTAAGCACCTAATATGTGCCAGGCTTTTCACTAAGCATTGCAGTGACAAATGCAAAAAAGAAAGACAGTCTATACCCTCAACACACACACACACACACACACACACACACACACAAGCAAGGGATAAGGGATAAGTGATCTACCATGTTTTTACCCTCCTTAAATGAAGTTTATGGCTCCACCCTCCAGTCAGAGGAGCAGAGAGTACTGATAAAGTGTACTGATTGGATCATTCAAGTCGATCAGATTCCCAGTGAATAGCCAAAGAAGTCCACAGTGAGAGAACTGAGAGTACTCATGTGAGAAGTGACTGTCTGTGGAGGACTGTTGATAAGACCCTTATACTTTCGAACTCTCAGTTCCCTTGTTTGTAAAATAAGTATAATAATAACAACTATTAGAGAATATTTTTTGAGGATCAGATGAGAATAGATCTAAAGTGCTTTGAAAACCTTAGATACCCCTCACCCCTTTCTTCCTTCATGATACTACCAGGTCACTGAACTTTGTAACCCTAATGCCATAGATCTTGACTTAATAAGTGTTTAGATAGGTAAAACAACTATTGAGTTAAGTGCAGGTCTTTAATTTAAGCTATTTCTTTGAATGGTTACTTGTGAATGAATAATAAAGTGAATTAAAAAACTATTAAGTATTTACTGTATTCTAGACACTGGTTTAAACATTGAGTATAAAAATACAGAAAGAGAAAGTCTCAGTCCTCAAAGAATTTATAATCCAGTAAAAGCACACAACATTTATAGGTCAGCCAGAGAAGGGTATTTTGGTCTGGGAATTCACACAGATAATGTTTACAATAATAAGACACATTTAATTGACATGCCCTTCACAAGCAACTGGTCTGAAAAAGGTTGATATGAACAAGCATATTCAGGTCTAGGACTGCTACATAAAGAGAAATCTTATCAATCATTTTGGTCCTTTAATATGAACTAATTATGAAATTTTTTTGTTAAGAAAACCACTAAAATAAAACAATATCTATGAAAAGACCCACTTCTATAAAGGATGCAGCTTGGGAACAACAGTACCAATGCAGCATCTTTACAATTGGATTGATAGGGGAATATGAGAGAATGAGGAGTTGAGGTTGATTTTGAAGCTGTAGAACTGATTGACTGGAAGGATGGTGTTGTCCTCAACAGATATAGAGAAGATATGAATTTTTGTTGTTGTTCAGTCATACCTGACTCTTTGTGACCTTATATGGGATTTTGTTGACAAAGATACTGGAGTGATTTGTCATTTCATTCTTGAGTGGATTAAGGCAAACAGAGGTTAAGTGACTTGCCCAGGGTCACAAAACTAGTGAGCATCTTAGGCCTGTTTTGAAATCCGGTCTTTCAGATTTCATCAAAATCATCTGTCTCTAGATCTAGTACTCTATCCACTGGGCCACCTAGCTACCTCAAAATGGAAATTATAAAGTGTATTAACAATTTAGTTACTGCACTAAGGGTCTAAGAGTAACCGTAGGCTTATGATTTTTGAATTTCTCAATCCTAAAACATAGGTAAAAAGTACCTGAGTTCAGAACTGGCCTCTAACACTTACTAACTCTATGATCTTGCACAAATCACTTAACTGCTATCTGCTTGTTTTTTCATTTGTATGATAGGAATGATTGTAGCACTTATACGAAACTCAAATGAGATGTCTCTAAAGTGCTTACTAGAATGCTGACCTATAATAGGTACTTTAAAATGCTTATTTTCTTTCTTACTGATGAGGAAATGGGACTCTGAGAGTTTATTTTTTATAAAGTCATACAACTAATTACTGGCTGGGTGCAGGGCTATAAAGCTCAGGCTTTCTTGACTCCAAGTACAGCAGCACTGTATCCACTGTCATATAGTTGCCAGAGATAATATTCAGTGCTTTGAAATAATAACAGGAATGATTATATAAAACGTTTCAGAATAAATGGCATGCTGAATGTTTCTGTGAACTGGAGATGTAGGTGGAAACTAATTATATTAATGGTCACATTTTCTAGTTGGGTTTTGTTCAGTTTATTTTATATATTTACCATATATTTATGTTGGTAAACTTGGATATTTGAACAAGGTCACAACAGAATAGCTAAATAGAGCAAGTTTTTTTTAAGAAATGAAATTAAAATTAATGATGCTTTTCAGTGAATTCTTCACAGAAATAGAAATGAAAGTTCATTGTGTAACAAATGTTAATTGGTGAGGAAAGAACAAGAAATATAGACAAATAATCACAGTTCATTTAGCTTAATGGTGCTTTTTTTGTTTAAATTAGAGGTTAATTTCAGTTTGTTTCCTAACATAGATTGGAAGTTTTCTGACATGCCAAGCAACAAAAGCTTATAAGGCCACTGTTGCTTTTGAGATTGCTTGATTTCTTAATGGATACATTAAGTATGTCCTGTGTGTCTCATGGCGAGTCAGAGGTTGTGGGATTTAAAGAATAAGTAGAGGTTGCTCTAGTCTAAGAACAGTTACCTTATAAAAAAGAGACAAGATTTTTCACATAAAATAATTAGAAAATAACAAAATGCAAAGCATAACCAAGAGGCCAGGCAATACATGATATAAAATAAAGAAGCAGAAGGATCAGGGTGAACTGGGTTAGTGGAGGCATGTCTTAAGAATAACACTCATTTTTTTTCCTTAAAAAAAAAAACCCAAACATAATACACAAAAGATATCAAAAAAGCAACCATCTTTCCTTTCAAATTCTTCCTTTTCATTAATTTCCTTTTTTCTCTTGAGAACAACACCCTTTCTTCCCAGGCATCCAGATTCTCACCTTCAGGTTCTCATTTTCAACTCTTTATTGCCCCTTAATTTTCCATATCCAATATACTACCAAGTTTTGACTTTTTGATAAATTTTACTTTTATAACATTTCTTTCATCTCTCCCTTTTTATCTCCTTTCACAATCACAGAGAATTTGAGTGACTTGTCAAAGGTCAAACAAATTTAACTCAGATCTTCCTAACCCTAGGTCTGACGTTTTATGCACTGCACCACCTAGCTGGCTTTGTATTTATTTGCAAGTTTAACCTTCAAATATAATTTGGTTTTGTATTTATTTATTTGTGTATGTGTCATAACCTCCTCCCCCTCCCCCCCCAAAAAAAAACAAACACATAAGCTCTTGGAAGATGGGATCTGTTTTCTATTTTGTTTTTGCATCCTCAGCCCCTAGCAGAATGTCAGGTACATAAGTGGCACATAATGAATGTGTATTGGTTGATTAAAAGAAGGGAGATTGAATATCTGTGTCTATTAATTGATGCAAATGAATGTTTTTATTTCTAAGTAACTTGTCAACTTTTATTTTGATTGATTTTGATGATGGTTTCCATTATCCTCTTAGACTCAAACAGGGGAATGAACTTTAATTGCACTCTAGGCAGCTACCTTTAAATATTTATTGTTATTTTTACAGACCTTTTTCTATGAAAATATAATCATTACCCTAAATCCTCTTAAAGCCTGGAATCATCATGCAAAAAGTCTTTTGGTGTATCTCTAATCAACATAAATCAATATTAGAAAGTTATACCAGACAGATGAAATTAAAGGAAGCAATATTTATGCTCAGCATCATGAAAATATCCTAACTCTCAGCACTTTGGGGATATTTAACATTCCTTCTACTGAAAAAGAAAAATTCTATGACTTTAAATATTTAGGAGGTGCTGAATAAATAATATTCCATAGGGGAAGAAGCCCTATATTGAACTCTAACAGCATAAGTAACTATTGAGTCTTTTTTTTTTTTCTATTTCAACTTCCCAAATTTCTCCAGTCCAAATCTGGCAGGTGAACTCTTTGAGTCTCCCTCAGACAATGAGGCTATTTTGCTATCTGGAGAAGCTATTTATATAATGACTCCTTCAAAGAGCCCAACACTTCTAAGTGCCCACCTTACATTTCAAGAATCACGTATTCGTAGGACACAGTTGAATCGATTTTATGATCTCTCTAGGTTAATGACATGTATTTTCATGAGCATTCCAAGACTGTAAAAATACTAGTAGCTGTATAACTAGGATAATAATATAATGGTGAGAGGGAAATAGAATACTAACCATCAGTGACTCTTCTGCTAAAGTAGCTGAAGGGGTGGGCATGGAGGTAGAGTTATTAGGACAACTGTGGAAGGGAGCCCGGAATTTCAATTATTTTCTTGAGTGCCTTTGCCCTGCTAATCATGTACAATGTTACTTATTTCTCATGAAGAGCCCTAGGCTCTTAGTCAAGCTAACTTACTTAGCACTCCTGGAGGACTTCTTCATTCATCCCTCATCATCTAAGAGACTGTCTTCTTCTCCATAGCAATCTATATTTCTAGCTCCTTTAAATGAGATTATATTCATACCCTCCAGGAAGCCTTCAGTATTTGACTACATCTGACCCCCTCACTGAGTGTACCGATGTAGATTAAAATAAATTTAGTAATTAATACAGAAAGGCAGCTGGAATTCTTCCTTACAACTTTTCTTAATTCCAATGCCTTACTTTTATTAATTAATTTCCAATTGTACTGCATATAGCTTGCTTTCTCTCTATATATTTGTTTACATAATATCTCTCCATCATTGGATTTTAAGGTCCTTGATGGCAGGGAGTTTTTCTTCTTTTTGTATCTTGAGCACTTAGCACAGTGCTTGGCACATAGCAGAAGCTTAATCAATGTTTACTGAATTGGTTGATTAATATGTGCAGAGAATATTTTCACAAAGGTTTCATAATGATGAGAAATCAGACTTATAGATGATAGTTACTGATGTTGTTTATTCATTACATCTTAAAAATTAACATAAAAAACCTTTTCCCATTGTTCTGGAATCTTCTCCATTTGAAAATCTCAAAAAAAAAAAAGGACTCTGAATGTCTTTAAACTTAAGCTGCTTATGGTATGATTACTCTTCTCTATATGTCAGATGGAACCATACTCTCCAAATTCATTTATTAGATAATTTTCTACCTCATTGGAAGAAAAAAATAACTGGAAAAATAAGTCATAATTTCCATAGTGTTCTTTTTTTCATAATCTATGGTGAAATTATATTTGTACTCAGAGTACATTAAAAATAGAAAAACCTTAATAAAGGATATATTTAGTATCCTTTAAATAGGGTGCCTCTTTATTTCTGATGCATCTTAGAAGACTAAAATCCTGACTTTTTCTCATATATTTCTTGTAGATTAGGTTTTAATAAGAAAAAAGGACTAATACTGCTGTATGGTTAACATTATTAAGAGATCTTCAGTATTATTATAAATCAACTTCTCTACAATCATCATTCATTTAGTTTTCTCTTAATAAATTAAACTATATTTTGTGAACTCTAAGTTTTCAAAATAAAGAAAACCTGATATACTGGATAGAATGCTAGCCTTGAAGTCAGGAAGATGAGAAGTCAGTCTGGTATATCTCTGAACCCGAAATTAAAGGACCTGGGTCCAAATACTTCCAACAATGCTTTTTATATATATGACTAGGCAAATTTACAATCTTGCAACATGTTTCCTTATCTGTAAAATGAGAGCATTTTACTTGATAACCTCTAATTTCCCTTCTAGTTCTAAATCTATTATCCTATGCCTTGTACAAAGTCCAAATGAAAAAGGAGTCCATAATTTTGAGGGAGAAAGGGGAATAACAAAAAAAATGTTCTATGTGAAGTTTAGCTTCTTTAACAAAGATCTATTGCCATCATTTTTTTTTTAAATGAGATCACTGTTCTTTCCCTGTGTTAGTGCCACTTAATTCTATTTCTTCTACCTACATTGCTAATTCAAGGCACTAAATTTTGGGGGTAAAATACTTTAAGTTGCACTCATTGATGGAGAAAATTATTCTCCATCAATGTGTTCTTTGATGGAGGCTATGTAAAACTGTTTTATTTTAACCTAAATCTATTTGAAATATTTTCCAAAGTTTAATAAAGAATGGATTAGAAAATGACTTTTTTTTTGGCTTCTAGTATTTCTCAGATTTAGATTGTATGAAAGTATATTATATGTATGTTATCTGAGACTGTAGATATACACGTGCATATTATTGTTTTATTGGGGAATTAATTATCATTTATTATGTGTCTAATATGTATGACCAACTAGAGAAAATATCTAAACAACTGTGAAAAGAGTGCCTAGATTCAAAATCTCTCCTCAATATGTGTTACCTGTATGGCCTTGAGAAAGTCATTTAACTTCCATAGGCCTCAGTTTATCCTTCAGTATTTTGGGTGTAGGGGAATACCCTACATAGCCTTTGAGCTCTCTTCTAGATCCAGATCAGTGATTATATGACTGTGGAATCTGACAGTTAAAATGCCAAGGCCAACATTCCAGCATTTTATAGATGAGGGCAATGGAGGGCAATGTTACTTGTTAACATCACATATTGAATTAATTATTTGCTTTACCAGTTCTGAATTTTTTAAAAAAATATATATTTATTTTTAACATTTTAGAAAAACAAATTTAATCCCAAAGATGGTAGAGTGCAGGCTGGGAACCAGAAAACCATCTTACTTTGTCCCAATATTCCCCCCCAAAATCAACTTTAAAATAATGCCTCAAATCAAATTTTGGATCAACAGAACTAGTAAAGGTCAAAAGGAGACACTTAACTGACCTAAGACAATTTTGGAACTCCAAAAGAGAAGTCTGTAAAATCAGGCAAGACTCTGTTGTTTTTGTTTTTTCCCTTAATTTTAAGGAATTATTTTCTTCAGATAGATTTTTACCTCTCTTTTTCCCTCCCATTTGATCTATCCCTGGCTTTAGTGCTTCTTCCTCCATTCCCAATCATTTTTTATTTCCCACTATGAGAATGTAAGCTCCATGATGGCAGTAGTTCACTTGACTTTTCTTTAATACTCAATCCATCTAGCACTAAGACTCTTGATAAGTGCGTTCTGAATTTAATTGGCATTAAAACTGTTTTTTTCCAAACTTTGAAGTCATTTAAGAAAAATTACTGTTAGCACTCTCACTAATTACATCACCCTTTCAGGATTTCCGCCTCTTGCTTTTTCACTTTGCCGTTTTCTTTCAAACCTTCCTTTTTATGCCATAGAGTCTGTTCAAGAGAGTCAAACTTGATCAAGAACAGTTCCTTTGGTCTAATTACAGACAGTTAAATCTATATTCTGTTATGATGGATTCTATAATAAATATAACTAGTTTTGTTTAAGAAGTGCAGGAGGAACTTCAAATGCAGTTACATGAATTCGTGGCAAAATGTATGCATACATGGTTTGTAGAACCATTAAATTCTTTGGAAATGGGAGGTAAAAAAAGAATCTTTAGGAATATTTTGACACATCTGTCATCGACATCACATTCAACTTTAGCATGAGTCCCTCCTGTTGCAGATACCCATTGCATATAATGTCAGATAAAAGCATTGATACAAATTGTTGGGTGAATTTTTTTTAAGCCTTACTGTCTTTATTTCTGTCAATAACATGTGCAGCTCAGCTGGGTTAAAAGAAAAAAAAAGTATCTTGTTGTTCTTTAAACTGCACAATGCACAGTGTCCAATGATTACACATGAGAATCAGGCATAAATTTTTCACCTGATAAGCAGCACTGAAAAAAATTGACTAGGCACATTATGGGAGTTTTCATCTTCCTTTCAAGCATTAAATATTGGCCATTGCCATAGGAAGAATTTCAGCTTAGATGGACTAATGCACTGATCCACTGTGGCACTCTCAATATTTATCATTCTCCCCTTCACTAGTTCCGCTTACCATTACCCAGTCAATGCTATTTACATCAGCTATATTCTCTTGTTCACTGCAACTAAAGACATTCATCCTTCTGCTCATACACCTGTTCTCTACTACTGTTCTTTTTTTTTTCTTTCACCGAATTAGAAACAACCTATTTGTCATAATTTTATCTCCTGTATTTGGTGATTTTTTTTAACACATCAACCCATCACAATAAATTTCTTCAATCTCTGAGCAAAGCATCTGACTGAAAATTCTTTCCTTCAAGGAATTATTCCAAGATTTCACTGTAAAAATAGTTTTGATCTCTTCAAAAACATTTTAAACATTTTTCACTGTACTGTTGCCCACAGCATAAGCAACTACCAAAGTAAATAAAAAATTGCCAATGTTTGCATGATTAAAATGTATCTTTCTTTGTGACATTAAAAAAAGGGGAAGATATGTTCATAAAAACATATAAGAAACTAAAAAGCGAATTGGTCTAAGTCAAGCTTAGGAAAGAAAAGCCTGAGCCTCAGTCCATTGATCTGATTTTAATCATTTAAACTTAGTTTCATAATTTAATTTTAATTAATTTAACAATTTTATTTTTTTCCATTCCACTCAGGTCTGTTGTCTTAAAACAATAAAAGCATATCAACTACTGTCATAACCATTTATATATCTCTGTATATATATTTGTATCCCAAAATGTGAATTGATAAAGAGTATAGTTAGGAATCTGCAAAGGCTGTCTTGCCCAACTGCCTCATTTCACATTTGAGAACAGGGAATGGCAAATGACTTTCCCAAGATCACATAGTAAAGTCAAAGGTGGAGTTTAGATAAACAATGTGTTTATTAAATGCTAATTAAACATTGTACCCCATTAAAGTTTGTGCCAGACACTGTCCTAAGTCCAAAGGCCATAAAAATAAGCAAGTAAGATGGTCCTTCTTCATAGATTATTTACATTCTGAGGAATTGAACCTAGATTCTGTTATTTGTCATTTTAATTACAAATAGTTTAAGGCCATGAATTCTGGCTTCTTATTTTAAATATTCTTTAAAAACACATTAATTGAATATTCAATAGGCAAAACTCATTTGGCAAGGCAAGGATGGGAAAAGAAGGACTAGGCTTCTTTTTATGTCAGTTTCAATCAACAGTAAGCTGGTTTGTGTGTCTGTTAGCAATATCAACTTATACTTTGGGCATTATTATGATCATTGATCTGAATTTATGGTTTCATGAGCCTGGAGAATTTCCAAGGAGGAAAATTCTTCTACCAAATACATACCTACAATTGTTCTGAAAATCTCAAAGAAATTCATAAGACATTAAGGTTCTGTGTCCTACACAAAGTCACTCTTGTCTTCTGATTCCATAACTTGTTTTCTATTGAGTACTTACTCTATTATAAAATTAATAATTATCCTATTTAAAAAAAGCCGTATTTGTTAGTGTAATCACCTGTAAATAATAAGCAAGTTGCTTAAATTTTCTCAGCTTCAATTTTCTTATCTATACAATGAGGGGGTTAGTGTCAGTGGCTTTCAAAGACTCTTCTAAGCTTTAATCCTAAGAGGTAGCATGTTTGATATTTGTGTTGCATGTTATTTATTAATTTAGAATGTTTACTGCGTTTTGATAATACTCTTGTGGGACTATTTCATTGTTGAGATGATCATGCTGAGAGGCTCCTATTAGCTTCCATTATTTCTATGCACTGAGTCATAAAAATAGGAAGAATAGATCACATAGATATACAGTATTTTCCTCACATATACTATAGGAAATATATGATGAATATTATTTTATCCTCTTTTTCCAGATAAGAAAATGGCTTGCTCATGATCACACAGCAAGTAAGTGTAGCAGGATATGGACCTAGGCCTTTTTGGCTATAAGCCCAGAGTCTATCTGTTATGCCATCTAGCTGATGAAAACAGATTTTAAAATCTCTTTTCAATGTGACTGTCAAAGTTCATTTGAGTTTCAGAAATGTATAAAAGAACTCCTCATGTTAAAAAAAATATTATGGGAATATTTTTAAGGATATTTCTGTTTGTTTTTCATATACAAAGATGACATTCCAAATTAGTAAGTGACATGTGGTTGTTGTGAGTTATGTCTGAATCCTCATGAACCCATTTGGGGTTTTCTTGGCAAGGGTGCCATTTGGCATTTCTTTCTCCAGCTCATTTTACAGATGAGGAAACTGAGGCAAAAACGGTTAAGTGACTTGTCCAGGGTCAAATGGCCAGTAAGTATCTGAGGCGAGATTTGAACTTGTGAAGATGAGTAGTCCCAGTTCCAAACCTGGCTGTCTATCCACTGTGCTACCCAGTTGCCACTAAACTATTATTATTTAGTGGTAATAACACAGGCAAAAGGATCACAGACCTAGAGCCAGAGGGGACCTGAGAGGTAATTTAGTATGAACCCTTCATTTTAGAGATGAAGAAGCTAAAATCTAGAGAATTTAAGTAACTTACCTAAGATCATGCTAGTCATAAGTGGTAGGATCAGAATTTGAACTTCGTTCAATTATTCTAAGCTCAACACTCATTTGGGTTCCACTTACGATTTCTTGCTCCTAAGTAAAAGAAAAAAAAATCCTAGAAATTTCAATTACACTCCCAAATTGGGGGATGTAGATGAAACATATTGCATCAAATTAAATCATCTTAATGTGAAATTTAAAGTAGAAACTTTAATTGATATGTGAATTTTGCTACGAGGAAAGAAATTAAAATATACAGGATCATAAAATCTCAACAAGAAACGTAACTTTCTAAAGTGGCACAAAATTCATAAACTATAAGGAGTTTCCATTAAGGTAAATATCAAATGGTTCCAATAAGTTTGACTACTGAAAAGCTGGAATATTAAAATGGTACATAAAATAGTCTTTTTGAGAAGTAGATTAGATAAAATGACAAATTAATTTCAGTGAGTGAATTATAAAATATACTAATTTTTTGCAAGGAATGAAAAAGTGCTAAAGGCTTCCTTGACTCATGACAATAAATTAAATTTGGGTGAAATTGACATGTTAGTAACTAAAGCTTTCCATTTAGTTTAGGAAATAAAATAATAGTAAACATTACATCTTTAAATTATTACCCATCTCCCAATCCCTTCCAACACAGGTTTTTTTTAAATCATGAAAAAAAAGGAAAAATCAAAGATGAATGCAATTAGAGAAATTGACAATTCATTTGCCTTAGGCTGTATACATAAGTAACATCAGGAAAAGGACAATAGAGAACATTTAACTATTAGAATGATATAGAAACATACAACCACTATTTCCTAGCCTAAAGGAAGACATTCATGGTTTATGTCTAAAATATGAAATACCCTTTATAACTAATAATTCATTTGTTTTAAAATCTTTGAACAAGTATAAAGAAAATTAATGGATTTTGCATAACTTCTACGTTGGCTTCATTAATTCACTTAACATAGAAAAAAAACATGAAACATAGAGGAAAGAGGTTTAGTTTGGGAGTCAGGAGACTGAATTTTGCTCTTGTTTTTGCATTCATTCACTATTTGAACTTGGGTAAATAATTTCACCCATTTGTAAAATGAAGGTTTTTGGAATCAGAGATCTTCTAGTTTGTTTCTATACTCCTTTCCCAATATCCTTGTTTATGCACAACAGTGACCTTCATTATTTAACCAACATACATACACAGAGCAATGCCAAGATGTGATCTCCATATATGGGAACAAGAGTTGTTACTATTATTAATGGAAAATGATAACTATATACTATTCCATGGTATTACATTCTCATGGAGTAATTTTGTGGTTACACAGATAAAGTTGAATTTGGAAAACTAGTAATCGGAGGATGCCAAAGGTTGATTGATGCTATGTGGATGTATATGATTTTGGGTCGGTCCTTTTCTCACTCCCAGCAATTTAGAAGCTCTGGTAGAAATAAAAGACCAGAATCCTTCAAAGGAGGCAACTCAAGCTTGGATATGAAATCTAATTTCCTGTGAATTTTTCTATTCCAAACTTCAAAATATTTTCCTTCACCTAGGGTTCTGCAAAAGCCTTTTGCTCCAAAGTACAAACCAAAAAGGGTTTGTCTTCTGCACTTGGTTGTTAAATTATTTCCTCCTTTCTTTTATCTTCCAAATTATTTGTCCATCCTGCCATATATCTGGTAAGAGAAGATAAACTCTGTTTTATTTTTTCCCCCTTTTTCAAGTCTATATCCTAATATATAATAGAGAATTTGTCACACTAGATCTTAGGTATGAATGTTTTCTTTTTGTTTGGTTTGTGTGTGGGGGTGTGGGGGTGTGTGTCAATGTGTGTGTTTCTTTTTCTATAGAATGAGAACTATGTAGCTGTGTAAGCTCTCTCAATTCCTGATAGAGTGAATGTTATTTTCCAGGAGGAAAATGCATATTTAATAATTATGTTTTTCTTTTAGTAAATATATTGTACAAATTCTTGTTCTGATTTGATTTGATTTAATTTCACTTTAAAATTTTCACTATCAATAAACCTTAATATATTTAAGGCAATGTAAAACAGTGGTAGCTAAGCACACAGTGAATAGAATACTGAACCCAGGGTCAGAAAGACCTGACTTCAAATATGACTGCAAGTGTTTACTATTAGCATGACCCTAGGAAAGTCAGTCGATTGATAAACATTAAATGAGTGACTATGACTTTCCAGGCCCTGTAATAAACACTGGGGATGCAAAGAAAGATCAAAGACAGTCTCTGCTCTCAAAGACCTCTCAGTTTAATGAGAGAGACATTAACCTATGTATAAACAAGATATATACAGGATAAATTAGAAATAATAAAGAGAAGGCACTTTACCTTTGCCTTAGTTTCTTCATCTGACAAATGTGACAATAATGACACCTACTTCATATAGTTGTGTTGAGAATCAAATGAGATATTTGTAAAGCATTTTGCAAACCTTGTCATGCTATATGAAATCTAATTATTATTTTTAGAAAGTCAAATGTAACCATATTTATATTTATGTCATTACTGAAAATTTACTTTTGTATAACAGGCTAGTTCATTAGAAAATATGGGGAATTGGTAATTATCTAATGCTTAAGGAAATTTATGTATCCAATCTACTTTTTCGAAATAAAATAATGGGTTTTCATTGTATTTCTACCAAACTGCTTGAGCAAAAATTAATTCAATATCATTGTATTGAATCAATGCAGCAGAAATAAGGGCAGATCAAGGAAGCATAGCAAAATGTTTTTAATTACATGATGTTAATCATCAAGTACTAACTATGGAATTTGTATCATGAATAGAGTATATAATTGCTAAGACCTGCAAGTCAAGTAAAACTCCAAGTGATTCTTTAAATTCTAGGCATTCCATAGCTATTTCTGAAAGTCTTCCTTTCTGAAGTCCTCCCATTGTGGATTACAATTTAACCATGGAGCTGTAGCTCCTCCTAGTTGCGCAGGCTTTAAATCTAAAATGGAAAGAAGCTAGCCCCAGAAATGGAGGCAAGTAGAAAAAATTCAGGCATTTTAGAAATTGGCACTTGGGCAGCTAAATATGTTAATCTCTGCTACAGACTCACACATACCTACATAGTACCAGGAGCACAAAAATGAAACTTTTGCAAGTCTAATAAAATAAAAAAAAATATTTGGTGAATTTGGATTACATAAGAAGTATCTGAGATAGATGTTTATTCACCTGTACGCTATCTTATGTTTGCTTAGGTATGCAGTTCTCATGGTTACAGATTACATATGGGATTCCTTTTTCAGAAACAAAATTAAGTGATAAAGAAACTAGAGAAATTATAAAGGTGTTAGCTCATGTATACAAATATCTCTATGTAGACAAATTAACAATCTAGATAATGGGAACCCAGTTGCACACAACATATTGTGCCATAGAGAAGGTAAGATTGAATATGTGAACTTGAAGGCTGTCAGGGTTTAAGTTTTCAGACTAATTTCACTACTCTTTCTTAATGAAAGACTTTAATTATGCTAGTGATGAATCATACAGTAGCATGAGGCAAAGGGGGCATCTGCCATAGGAAAACCTAAGGCAAAAGCTCTGTTATTTTGGTACAGGATTTGTTAACAAAGAGTTATCTTTGTTATGAAGACAGCATTATAATAAAACTACTTGGACTACATGAAATGATATTGGCTATTTCAGAGGGAATCAGATTGTCACAAAGGGTATTAGATAAAGTGCTAGCCTTGGAATCAGAAAGAACTTAGTTCAAATTCTACCTCTGAAGCATACCGTGTGACCATAGGCAATATGCTGCTACACTGAACTTCTAGGTGCTCCTAAGTCACATCTTTTTTTTTATTATTAAATTTAGTTTTTATTTGTTTTCTTGTTTACATTATTCATTTTCATTACATTTTTGAATTACACATTGTCTCCCTGTCTTGCCCCTGCCCTAACCCCAAGACAGCAATCCCACTGTAAAGCCCCTCCCCTGCTCTACTCTCTTATTTTCTGGTAGGGCAGGGAGGCTCTCCCTTTCCCAGCCCCTGTATATCTTAATTCCCATTTGCAGGTATTGCAGAAATTTAAATTCTAGATTCTTCCCCTGTCACCTACCCCCACTGGAAGGACACTCAGTTCCATACAGGCTATGGATGTGTGACTATACAGGACATTTTCATAGTGGATACATTATGAAAGATCAAAGACAGTGATCTTCTGTCTCTCCTTCCTATCCCTCCCGCCCCCCCTTGTTCCGTTCTCTACCCTGTCCTTGTCCATTTACTGAAGTGTGTGCATCCAGCATTGCTCCCCCAGACCCTCCCCTCCCCTCCGTCATCCCCCCTCTTATCCCCATGCCCCCCACTCCCCTGTGCGGCATGACTCCCAGTCTAGAGTTTATGCCATTTCTTCCCTAAGCCAAATTCAATGAGAGTAATTGAAAGCAAAATTGCAATAGTTATCCCTTGCCTCTTCTCTATGGGATGATTAGTCCCATTTTGTCTCTACCTGTCTTCTCTCATTCTAGTCCTCTCCTACCTCAGAATTTTGCCTTTTAAAGTATCATCCCTTCACATTTAATTCATCCTATATCCTCTATATACACATATACACACATGCTCAGATATGTATTCATACACATATATAGCCTCCTATATGGACCTATGTGTAAGCATGCATTTATATACATTTGTATTCCCTTCACCTATCCTCATGCTAAGAAAAGTTTCATAAGTTACTATTATTGTTTTTCCTTATTGGCATGAAAATAATTCAAATTTGATCAGTTCCTTATGATTTCTTTCCCATGATTACCTTCTCATGCTTCTTGTGTTTGCTTGTCAAATTTTCTGTTCAGCTCTGGTTTTTTCAGCAAGAATGCTTGAAAGTCCTCCACCTCATTGAATGACCATTTTTCCTCTGGAACAATATGCTCAATTTTGCTGGGTAGTTGATTCTTGGTTTTAATCCCAGTTCCCTTAATCTTCGAAATAGCATAGTCCAGGCCCTTTGATCCCTCTGTGTAGAAGCTGCCAGATCCTGGGTTATCCTGATAGTGCTTCCACAGTATTCAAATGGTTTTTCTCTTGGCAGCCTGTAATATTTTCTCATTTAACTGGGTATTTTGGAAACTGAAAATAACATTTCTAGGAGTTTTCTTTGGGAGATCTTTTTGAAGAGGTGATCAGTGAATTCTTTCAAGTTCTATTTTGCATTCTGATTCTAAAACATCAGGGCAATTTTCTTTGAGGATTACTGGAAGGATGCTTTCCAAGTTCTTTTTTTGGTTATGTGTTTCAAGTAGACCAATAATTTTCAAATTGTCTCTCCTGGATCTATTTTCCAGGTCAGTGGTTTTTTCAAGGAGATATTTCACATTGCTTTCTATTTTTTCATTTCTTTATAATTGTTTAATAGTATCTTGGTTTCTCATAAAGTCATTAGCTTCTACTTGCTCCACTCTAATTCTGAAGGAATTATTGTCTTCAGAATGCTTTTGAGATTCTTTTTCCATCTGGGAAATTCGACTTCTTAAGGCATTCTTCTCCTCATTGGCTTTCTGGGCCTCTTTTGCCATTTGGGTTAATCTATTTTTTAAAGTCTTGTTTTCTTCAGTCAGGTTGTTGACTCTCTTTTCATGACTTTCTCGCATCATTCTCATTTCTCTTTCCAATTTTTCCTCCAGTTCT
>JAQQSW010000221.1:0-32676 GCA_028646575.1 Pseudocheirus occidentalis
AAGACCCCATCTTCCCTCCACGGGGTGTGAAAGCGCCTTGGAATAGCTTAGCACAGACTTACTCTGTGAAAGCGCCTTGGAGTAGTTTAGCACAGACTTACTCTGTAAGAGTCTACCCCATATCTTTCAATAAACTTTCCTTTTTCCTTGGCTGAGGAGACTTGAGTGGAATTCTTTCCGCAGGACCCGGCATGTCGGTACTTTGGGGTCTCAGGCAGCCCTAACCCTCTTTGGGCTCCTCTTCACCTGCTTTCACAGATCTCATAGTGTAATGGGAGAGACAACATGCAAGCAACTATGAACAAGCAAAATATACACAGGATGAAGTGGAGATAATCTCAGAGGGAGGGCATTAAGATTAAGGAGGAATGGCAGGAACTTTCTGGAGAAGGTGGGACTTTAGTTGAGACTTGAAGAAACCAGGGAAGTCAGGAAGAGATGAGTATGGAGAGAGGTTCTGGGCATGGAGGACAGACAGTTAAAGTGCCCAGAGTAGAAAATGGAGTGTTGTTTACAGTGTCATTAGATGGAAGACTGGGTGTGTTGGGAGGGGATGGGGGGAAGAGAAAAAAAGAAAGGCCAAAGGAAAAAGAAAATGGGAGGGAGGGGGAGACACACACACACACAGAATGAGAGAGAGAGACATACAGGAGAGATAAGGACAGAGAGAGAGAGAACATGGATAGGTTTACGAGAACTAGAAAGACAGGATTACATGTTGTTGAGTTATTTCAGTGTGTCTGCCTCTTTGTGATCCCACTTGGGATGCTCTTAGTAAAGATGCTGGGGTGGTTTGCCATTTCTTTTTCCAGTTTGTTTTACAGATGAAGAAACTGAGGCAATCAGGGTTAAGTAAATTATGCATGGTCACTGTGCCAGTAAGTGTCTGAGGCTGGATTTGAACACAGGGAAATGTCTTCCTGACTCCAGGTTCAGCGCTCTATCCACTGTACCACCTAGCTGCCCAGGATGACCCATTCTACAAATACAGACTTTAAAATATCCCCTAAAACTCAATCAATAAACCAAATTGTTGTTCACAATTGCCTGTGCATTGATCCATCACAATTTAAGGGGGGGGAAATGTCGAGACATCACTATGCCATACGCTTATTTTCTTCAAGCTACATTGAATGAAGAACTTCCAAAATAGAGAGGCCCAACAGAGGAGATCAATGTATGTTTGCCACTGCCAACTTAATTTTAGAACTTTAATGTCTTCAGTCCTCCGTAGGTGCAATTTATTTTGCTGAGGTTTGTTATCCCTGCTTGCATTGTTAATAGAGATCTTCAGCACACATTGCTTTAGTAAATTAAGTTTGGTCATTTAGTTTTGAGGAACTTTTAAAGAATTCCCATGTTAGAAATGACATCTTGCATGGGGAAGTTTGTGGGATGCATTGACATCAATTCGATTACAGAATCAAAGAATTGTAGAATAGGAAAGGACCTCTCTGGTCATTTAGTCTACCCCATACAGAAAAGGAATCTCTACTACAGCATCAATTAAAGCTGGAAAGTTTTTTTTTGCAACATATATTTAGGGTAAAGCATGGAATGAGCCTAGTCATATGCAGGACACACAGCCGTCAGCCAACTCAAATGCACACATATGGTTCAGAGAGTGAAACTTAATACTCCCAAAACACAGGGCTCTGTCACTTGGGATGAAGCTGTCACCACTTTCATTAAATCACACTAGAATTTAGATAGTTATCCTCTGAAGACTTGGTACTAGAGGCCTGGGCAATCAGAGACACCTGCTTGAGTGAGGATAAACTTGAAACGTGGTTTTTCAGTTCAAGGGTGGCTGCATTTGCAAAATGAATGAAAAAAACATGTTGCTGCTTCTGGAGGCAAGCTGTAGGTATAAAAGGGGAAAAACATTTAAAATCTAGATTATCCTAAGAATATGGGCTTTCTGGTTATGCTTAGCCCTGAGGCGACTCGTGCAAGGATGAAACTATTTCAGCCAGTCTTTCTTCCTTATGGTCCCCTACACATATCTTGCTCATTTCTGTTTTCCTGCTTTTGCATGCCATTAGTGGACTATAATAACAACATTTATTAAGCTTTTATGATGTACAAAGCACATAACTATGGGGGGGGGGGGAAGGAATAGTATTTGCTTGGATGCCACCGAAGCAAAGAATGGCAAAAGCCAATCTATCCTTAATGGTTTGAGCACTATGAACTATTTATGGACCCACCCATTCCACTCCTCCACTCAACCAAACAACCTGGCATTCTCAGCAGACTTGACACACGTTCACTCAAACATAGGAACAAAACCTGAACTCCCTTCAGCATTCTTGTTTGAATGTTTCATCAAAATCTCCAAGGACTAAATATTCACAGAAAGAATTTTACAACCAGAATCCTATTGTTCATTTTCAAACCAAGACTACATTCTGCACCTCCCCTCTTCTCCACTCCCTACTTCCTACTCCACCCTTTCTACTCAAAGCAATGGAGTAATAATAGAATATAAAAACCTTGTATGGGGGTGGGGAAGCTAAGTTTCATTAAGGAAAGAACTGTCATTCTTCTTTGTATGTGTCACATCTTGATCACCTTCTTTTTCATGTAGGTCTCCCTAAAATATTACTTAAGGTTCAAGAAAATTTGTAGGTTCGCATCTACTAACCATCCCCCAAGCCCCTCAACAATATATTTATTTTTACTAGTCATCCAGGAGATACATTTTAAATCAAATATATTTAATGAAACAGTTTGGTGAGAAAAGTATTCCCTTCATAAACCTGGGGCATATTCTCTCATAACTATATATATCATGGGTGAGAAGAGTAGATATACATAACAAACATGTGTAGAGGGGCAATTCATATCTCCAAAACTCTCAGGCTGCTGCCATCTTCTAGTGAGGTCAACAAGTCTCTCTCCTTGGGCTGGTTCCTTTGTAGGTTTTATATAGTGTGACGTCTACCCTCTTCTAATCTCTGCTGGACATATGAATGTGTCATATAATCTCTACTGGGTATTGCTCTCTTTTGGTTTTTCATTCTAGAAGATGTGCCACTAGTCTTATGGTCATGTGCCTCTGTTGACCTTGAAGCTCCTCAAATTCCTTCTGTTACTAACTTTTGACCTTCCTCCCTTCAGTGGACCTGCAGGCCATCTTGGCCCCCAAATGCTAGGGTGTGGGAGCCAAACAGTGTCTGACCACTCTTTAGTCATAGCTAAGGCTATAAGACCCTACCGATAGCTAAGGGTCAAAAGCTAGAGATTGTGCTAAGATTAAATTTGATTTCTAAAACTTACTACCTTTACCTAGGAGACTCTGTGTCCTTGTCCTAAGACTTTAATCTGATTTAGGGTTAGAAAGGTCTTAAACCCACTACCTAAGTTCTTTATGAGTAATTTGCACCCCCAAATTCATTTCAGAAGCTCTGCCAAGGAAATTCCATAGAGGAGTGTGTCCATGTGTATATGTGTGACTACATTTTCCCCTCAGGAACCCACGTTTTTTGAGTCTTGCCATGTAAATATATTGAATCAAACACTACAATCAAGACTAGTGGGCAAGCTTTTCTCCAGTCTCTTGAAGGCCTCCTCTTATTATGTATATATGGTTGCCTACAGTCCCATCTAGCATGGCTTCCCTTAACTTTCCCCTCCATCCCTCCCACCCGAGTAAGTTGTATATTAGGCTCAATTAATATGTTTGTTTGATAAATTAATTCTCCCTTCCTTGATTCAGATATTACTTCTTTCAAGACTCCTAAAAATTCGCCTACTTCAAAGAAATAGCCAAAACACCATGTACCTATGTTAAAGTTTGGGTAATATTGGTTGGGCAATGGTTTTCCATCATTAAGGAGGCAACACAGAAGATTCCAGGAAGGTTGTGCTCATCTGGGCCCCCTGCCATTGACACTGACATCCCTGGTAGCTTCCTGAGTCAGCTTGGGAGCCTAAACTGAGAAAGACAAAGTCACTGTCCTAATATGGGCAACCCTTCCTCTCTACTTCTGTGTATTGCTCCTTATTCTGTCTTTTGGAACCAAGCATAATTTTAATCCCTTCAACACATGCCAACCCTTGAAAAGTGCAAAAGATGGCTAAAAGATGTTTTCTTTTCCCTATGCAAATCCCTCTTGCCCTTTCCCCCACCTCCCAAAGTCTTCAGGCTAAACATCCCCAGTTCTCTTAATGAATCTTTTAGGGGCACTCAGCTCTCCTATGGACACACTCCAGATTGTCAATGTTTTTCCTAAAAATGTGAAGCCCAGAACTGAATTTGGTATTACAGATGTGGTCTAACCAAAGAAGAGTGCAAGAAATCCATTCCCTCCCTCATTATGTATACTTTGACTCCAGTCAGGTAGCCTGAGAAGGCATGATTAGCTATTTTGGCTAATGACACACTATTGAGTCATTCTGAGCCAATGGTTCACTAAAGAGCCCGGATAATTTTCACATTGTGTGGCTACCTCTTTTTTACCCTCTATTTAGAAGGTTGATTATTTGAACCCAGGAATGGAAATTTACCTTTATCCCTATCAAATTTAATCTTTTATTTTTTTTTACTTTGGCTCATTTTTCCAGTTTGTGGGGACCTTTTTGGATACTGATTCTATAATCGAACAAAAACATTGGTTATCATATCCATCTTTGTGTCATTTAGAAATCTGATGAGTGTACTCTCTGTGTTTTGATCTAAGTCATTTATAAAAATATTGATTAACAGAGGGCCAAGGACGTCCACCAAACAGACATAGACCCCATTAATTATAACTTATTGTCTACTCATACAACTAATTTCTAATTCACTTAATTGAACTATCATTTGGCCTACATATCTTCCTCTTCTCCACAAGCACTGTATGAGAAATCTGGTTAAGTGCTTGCTGAAATTTAAATACACCATCAGAATTCCCCTGATCTCTCAGTCTAGTTGCCCTGATGTGCTTTGAATTACATGCACAAAAGTCCACAGAAACCATCTAGTTCAATCTCCTCATTTTATGAATGAAGAAATTTTAGCCCAGAGAGCTTAAATGACTTGTCCACAGTCACATAGGCTGTCTTAGAGAACCTGAAGAGGTTCTCTAACTCCAAATCCAATGTTCTCTATCTCTAATAGAGTTTATCAACATACCTTTTGCAGAGTGGTCCCTTAACTTGTTGAATGAATGAACTTTAGAATAATAATGCTGTTTTTTTAGAGGCCATAAAAATATTCCTAAAACCAAAGGCTTCACATTTCTGAGTGTTTCATTTTGGAATGTAGCTTAAAAGGATGAGGGAAAAACACTCTATATGGCGATCACATGTTGATTTAAATACTACATAGGAGCAGTAGATAGACTAGCCATATAGTCAGGAGGTCCTCATTTCTAAGATTCTTAGATACTAGCTGTGTGACCCTGGACAAGTCACTTAACCTCAATTACCTAAAAGAAAATACACACAAACCCTTTCTGGTTCTTATTGATAACTACTGCCCTTGTTAATTCTCACAAACCATTCATTGTAAAATGTGCTCAAGTAATTGAAATCACACTTACCAACACATAACCACATCCATTTTGCTTTGTCAGAATTAATTGATAATTGCATACATTGCATGCCTCTAGACAATAATGTTTGTTCTTAATGATTCTAAATGGTTCTCTGCATTTGAGTTGGACCCATTTGTCCATTTTGAGATAGGTCATATGAGCTATAACTATATGGATCAGATTATATTATAATGTTCATAGTGGAAAACTTTTTCCATGTCTCCAAAGAAACAATGTTTGATTGATCTGGGGACAACAAATTCTTTACAAAAATCAAAATGTATTCTTACATCTCTTGGATAGTTTCTGTATAGGAACTTAATTGTGTGTTAATACTTTAGAAGGGGAAGAAGAGAGCTAAGCTTTGGCTGAATTCTTTATATTTCTTTTGTCTTGCTTTAGAGCAACAATTATACTCTAACTTTTCTAAAATTACCTACCTCTAACATTCCAATTACATTTTTATAAAGTCTCCATACAGTCCTTTATTTCTTTTCAGAGGTGGGGGGATATGGGTGTGGAACACTCCTGATGATGTCTGGCTTTTTCAGTACTTTTTTCTGAACTGTTCCTCCCATCCCTTTTAAAATTCATTGTTGTAAGAGATTGCCTCCTGAGAGGGCAAAGGAAGAAAGATTGGGAAATGTAGGTGATATGAAAACAAGAGATCAACAAAGGTTTATCCTTTTTCATGCCTATAAAACAAATTCAGCTAAGCAAATTTTAAAAAATGAAAGAAGTGGGACCTTGTAGCATAGTATAGTGAATACTGTTAACTTGGAGTAAGGAAGACAGATTCAAATCTCACGTCTGATACTCTCTCTGAGAATCATTTTCTTAATATGTAACATGGGCATAATAATACCTCACAGGTTTATTATGGCATTCAAATGAGATAATAATGTATATAAAGTACCTTGCAAACCTTAAAGCCCTAAGGGTCAGATAATAATAATAAATCATGTGAACAATGCCTCCTCTTTTCTTCTGCTGTGTTCAAAGCACTTACTTTTTCTTGCCAATTTACTGAAGAGAAGCTGAGTATTAGCTCTGTTTCAGGTCTCAGGCCTGTGGAATGGAAATATGACTTACAATAATATATTCATTTCAACAAAATTGTTGGCACAGTGGGAAAGGCAATTCCCAGGAACTATGGAGGTGAGAAGGGTGCAACTGTGCTTGTTTGTGTTGGGAGAGTGCCCAAGTATTTCTTCTACTTCTAGATCTTGTGGTGCCAGTGTATTTAAGTAGGGAAGACAATATAACCATTGCTCATGCTGACCTTTGTATCAGTTCCTTTATAATAATGTAAAGCAGAGTGGTTAGAATTGAAGAGAAGCAAGAGGACTTTTCAGATGGGGTCTTAGAGGCTGGTTGCAGCATTCAGGAGGTATTTTCCACTGTACATGAGTTCTTATGCTCTCCTGCTACTCCTTTCCCTTCCCCCCATCCCCCAGGAAGGAAAAACAGCAGGGCATGTCTCCTCTATGTCTTTCCCATGCATCTCATACCTGTGATTATTTTTGCTACACTACTTTGTGGTGTAGGCACAGACAGCACCACAGGGAGTAACCAGTAATAAGTTTGTACATTTGGATTTAGCAGAAGCCCTGGGCCTGATCTGTGCCTTCTGCAGGCACACCTGCCCTTGGCAGGGTGCCAGTAGGGGTTAGTACATGATAAAAAAAATCAATAACAACAATAAAAACACCAATTAAAATGCACTCTGGCATGCCTTCTCTTATTTTATATGCTTAAGAATAACTCCAAATTTTATTTTGATCTTTAAAACTTCATTGATGATATCAGTTGTAATCTTTACTTTATAAGTATTTTATAAATATATAGTATTGAAACAATCACTAGCCTGCAACTTGGCCTTATGTTTGGCTATAAGCCTTCACTCAAAAAGGTCCTCCATACAAACACTTTATGATTATTGAGTGCCAGGATGGTCTATCTGCTATCTGGAAAAATAGTGATTTTCCAGAAGTCCCTAGCTGCTTCATGTTATTTGTAGGTGGTCTTTAGTCCAGACATATTGGAGACTGTAGCTGGGTGGTGACAGGGATGAAAGTTCTACAGAATAAAAAATGACCAGACTAAAATAATCATATCACTTAGAGCTAAATAATCATATCATCTGGAACTTGGGCATTGAGGCTAGGCTACATCTTCATTTTACCCAGGTGGAAGTAGCAGAGCCTGAATTTTAACTCAGATCTTTTGACTCTAAAATTCAACCTTCACTTCACTACAAAACACCACCAAGTTTAGTTGGTAGATCAAAGGGTTACAGATGTAGAACTGGAATGGAAATCAGAGGTCATTAAGTCCAACCCTCTTCATTTTGTGGATGAATTAACTGAGGCACGGAAAGATGAAGTGGCATACCAAGGATCGTGTGGATAGTAAATGTCTGAGGTCAGATTTGAACCTGAATCTTTCTGCCTCTAATGGTAGTACACTATCTATTATTATTCCCATATCCCACTCTATCGCCTCTCTAAATATCCCCACTAGGCTCGCTTTTATACCAATCTGAGTAATATTTCCTATGAGATAACTTCCTATGTGGATATGGAACTAAATATTCTAAGCTGAAAACAGGGGTAGGGGGACTGAGAAGAAGTTGGAGAACAGATCTATCACAATGGAAAAGTCAGATAAGTTTCATATTAGTACAGCTAGATGAGAAATGAGATGTTCTGAGCTAAGTTCCCTTCTCTTTTTTTTTTTTTGGTCTTTTTTTTCTGGAGGGGGAAAGGCAGGGCAATTGGGGTTAAGTGACTTGGCCAAAGTCACACAACTAGTATGTGTTGAGTGTCTGAGGTCAAATCTGAACTCAGGTCCTCATGACTCCAGGGCTGGTGCTCTACTCACTGAGCCACCTATATGTCCAATAAGTTCCCTTTTTAGATGGAGGTTCAATTGGAGGAATATCCAATTGGGGTGGTAAAAAGATAAAGCACTATGGGAAGAGCATCACTTCTGAGATCCCTTTCCCTAAATACCTCTAACAGGCCCCCAAAGATTGTACAGACAGTGCAAATAATACAATTCTCTCCTCAGTGTTAGGAAGATAATCAAAATTAAAAAAAAATATAGACCTGCTAAGATTTCTTGTCTATTGATAATTAGCATTTACTGAAGGGCTGACTCTTCAAATATTTCCTTTTAAAACTGAAAGTACATCTGTTTTGGGGTTTCTCATGAAGCCGCTAAGTACTCTTAGCATGTCAGGTGGGTAATTCTAGATGATGAAATGAACAAGGACAAATACAACTCAGCAGATGATTCCTGAGATGTGACTTAGATTAGCAGGCAAAGCAACAGCTGGACAGCAAGGGAGTCCTAATCCCCAGTTCTATGGGTAAATTGCTTAATTATCTAGTACTTCCTTAGACAGGCTCATAGGGCCATTTTAGGGCTAGAAGGGAACAATTTGTTGTTGCTCACTCATTTCAGTCCTGTCCAATCTTTGTGACCCCTTGTAGAGTTCTCTTGGCAAAGATACTGGAGTGTTTTGCCATTCCCTTTTCCAGTTCATTTTACAGATGAGGACACTGAAGCAAACAGGGTTAAGTGACCTGCCCAGGGTCACATAGCTAGTAAATAGATTCCAATTCAGATTTTCCTGATTCCAGGTCAAGTCCTCTATTCACTGAGCTATCTAGGTGCCATGGAAGAGACCTAAGAGACCTTTTAATGCAACAGGCCAAAGGTACTACTTTCCATGCCTATTAAGGACACACAAGGTCCCATACAAAGGACTCTTCCTCTCAACCTCATCAGACTGACCAGGTTCTCTTATTACAAATATTTTTCTCTCAATTGGTTTCTCAATCAACTGCTAGGTGGTTCAATGGATAGAGCACTGGAGTCAGGAAGACCTAAGTTCAAATCCATTCTCAGACACAACTAGCTGTGTAATCCTGGTAAGTCATTTAGTCTCAGTTTACTCAAATGGATAAAGCACTTTGCCAAACTTAAAGTGTTATATAAGTGCTAGCCATTTATTATTGTTGCTTTTGTTATTGTTCTGATTTTCATGTCATCAGTCTTTCCCTTATCCAATTCATTCTCCACACAGATACCTAAGTAAACTTGTTAGAGCAAAGATCTAGCCATGCCACTCACCTTCCCTCCTAAAAATAAGTCAGGGGCTCTCTAGAGATAAAATAAAGACTAAACAAAAAATATTTGAACTTTTTCCATTAGGTCTCTTCACACATGCTATGTTCCAGTCGAACTGTACCCTGAACTCAGCCTTCCAACTCTCCCTTCTCTGCCTTTGTGCAGGTTGTCTCCCAACCTTGTAAAGCACTCCCTTCTCTATTCTGCCTCTTAGAAATCCTCTTAGCCCTGAGACATTGTGTCTATCATGATCTTTGAGCAGGAAAGCACTTAAATCATTGCTAAGAGTTCTTAAAAAGGGACACATTCAGTTTGAGAGAGACAGTCTGAAATGGAGTGGGGCTGTAAGAGCTAGGCAGCAGCAGCAGCCACAGCAGCAATGAGGAGACTGTTTATAAGCCTGTTCCTGGACTTGGCAAGCTAAGTGAGTCAGCAGTACAGTGTTCAACTTCTGAATCAAAGATTATGACAGCCCCAAATTGTTCTCTTTTTTTGTACCTTTTCAATTCTTTAAAAATTATTTACTATATTTTATTTTCCCCCAATTACATATTAAAACATTTTAAAAAATAAATTTGAGTTCCAGATTCTATCTTTCTCTCCCTCCCTCCCCACCCCCTTCCCTGAAATGAAAAGCAGTCAAATATTGGTTATATATGTGCACTCATGTAAAACATTTCCATATTACTCCATTTTGTACAAGACTCAAATAAAAGAAAAAGAATGAAAGAAAGAAAATGAAAAATAGCATGCTTCAGTCTGTATTCAAACAATATCAGTTCTTTCTCTGGAGGTGGATAGTATGCTTCATCATGAATCCTTTGGAATTGTCTTGGATCATTGTACTACTGACAGTAGCTAAGTCATTTGTGGTTCTTCATTGAACAATATTTCTGTTACTGTGTACAACATTCTCCTGGTTCTGTTCATTTCACTTTGCATCAATTCATGTATGTTTTTCCAGACTTTTCTGAAATTATCCTGCTCCTCATTTCTAATAGCACAATGATATTCCATCACAGTCATATACCACAGCTTGTTTAACCATTCCTGAACTGATGGGCATCCCTTTGATTTCCAATTCTTTGCCACCATGAAAAAGAGCTGCTATAAATTTTTTTGTACAAATAGGTCCTTTTATCTTTAAAAAAATATACATACATCTGTAAATACACACACATATACATACATTTTTTTTTCTCTTTGGGATATAGACCTAACAGTAGGCCCAATTTTTATTAAGACTGGGAGGTAATGCATGTCCCTCTGAACTGAGTCCCACTTGTCAGTAAATTTTCTAACCCCTTGTACATTTGTTTACATGTTGTACCCTCCCCCCAGTAGATTTTTCTGTCTTCCCCTGCTAACAAAAAACTGCTCCTGTTCAATAATTGCTCTGTATATGTTTTTTTCCTGGTAGAATATAAAGTGCTTGAAGGTAAGGACTGTTAATTTTTGTTTCTATTTCCCAGTTCCTGACACAAAATCTTGCATATAACAGGTCCTTATTAACACTTATTGAATTAAATTGAATTTCTACTTAATGATTTTTTCCGCCTTATTTACTTTGGTCATGAATCTAGCAGCCAGGTGTTAGTTATTTTTAACTACTCTCTTTTACTGGTCTTCCCCAATTCCTTATTTGATTCTTTTTTTAAAACTTTTATTTTTGTGGGAGAGGCAGAAGCAACCTCCCTAAAGTTCTTTCCAAGGGGCAACACTGGTATGGAGGCTCCAGTACCTTGTAGAAAAGTGGGACCCACACGACAGGGTGGAAAACTGGGTTGAGATTTTGAAAGTTCCTTTGTGTGTTTTCTACATTTGTTTGTGGGTTTATATAAGTTTTTTTGTGTCTTCATTTTCTGTGGTTCAAAATAAAAACCTTCCCTGTGCCTAATAGCATCTGTTATGTCAAGTGCCTTTATAAGAGCTGGGGACTTTGTAACTCATATCCATGGGAACACAAGCTTTTACATAAGTTTTCCCAGTAAACATTGCCCCCAAACATAAGTCAAAAAAAGAGGACAATATTTTAGGGCTACCCCAAGGTTACATTCAGATCATGTAATTTCAAAGCTTCTGGGTCATGGATTACATTTAACTCAGGCAAGTCAATGAACATTTCTGGGCCTAAGTTTCTTCACAAGTAAAACTAGAGGTTTGACTAAAGGATTTCTAAACTACCTTCAAATGCTAAGGGGATATGTTTTTGATTCTGGATTTCAAAAAGGGAGGGAAAAAGATAAGATTCATAAAAATCTATGACAAGAAAACAAAAAGACAAAAACCTTACTCACCTTCTTTGTTACAGAAGTGTTTGGGGGGGAGTGTTGTTGGGAAGCAACTTCTATGTTAAAACAAACAAACAAACAAACATCCAAACCACCAAACCTTCAATAAAACTTTTTTTAAAATTAAAGCTATTGACCAGAGCAAGCAATAAAAGGTCTATCCTAAGAAAAAATAACGTTCAGCGGAGAATGTGATTGTATGACGGATTGGAAGAGAGATTCCAAATACAATTATTTACCAAGCAAAGTATTTGGACATTTTACAGGAAGAAGGGAAGAAGGTTTCCTACTGAATAAAAGAAACCAGTGCTGGAGAGTTCACTTGTGAGAGAGGAGAGCACAAACTGAAAAGCTCCAAATCTATTTCCAAGAAGGCAATTATGGAATATAACATAAGGGAGATGTATGTTTCAGATCTTTCGATATTAAAGATGGCAATTAACTTTGGAAAAGCAGAGAAGTTCAGGGAGGGGTGCGGGGGACCGAACACAATGGTCTATTTTTTTTTTTTTTACTTTTTTTTTTTTCTTCCGTAGCACAGGATGCGAGGAAGGTGTTGGCTAAGGGAGATAACTAAGGGGCATGGAGTACTTACTGCTTTTCTTTCATTATGTTCCAGATTTCTGGGAGAGGCTGAAAAGAGGCTTGAGGCAATGTGGAGCTGAAGCCATGTAAAGTGGTTTAGGGAGAAGAATCTGTGTGTACCGGGGAGATTGAACAAAGGCACCAGGCGGGGGGCAATCGGGTGCAAGAGCCTGGCAAAGCAGTTTAAGGAGAAGAAGCTGTCCCCGGGAGAGGCTGAAAAGAAGAAAGGGGCAATCGGGAGCAGGTGCGTGGCGAAGCAGTTTAGGGAAAGAATCGGGCAAGCGGGAACAGAAGCCGGTCAAAAGCTACCAGGATAAGGGAGAGAGGAGAAAGAGAATCATACCAGTACAAATTAAAAGAAACCTGAGAAGTGTGCAGGAAAACAAAAGGTTTTTTGAAAGATAAAAGGAAGAGTAGATATGAAAACTTTTTTTGCTAACAGAATTAGTTGGAAGATGGGGGAGGAAGAGCAGCAATGATTTTGCAAAATAAAGAGGAATAGCCTGAAAAAGGGTTAAGAAATAAAGGGAAATATTTCCTTGGATTTATTGAGTTGGGGGAAGGCAAAGGGAAGAGAAAAGTGGGCCCAGGAACAAATGACTTCGGACTTTCCTGTAAGATGTTAGCAGCAGAGGCTGAATTGGAGAATTAAGAGGCAAAAGTAATTGCGGGGCAGATAGAGAGTACTAAGTGCTACGGCTCCGCAGGGTCCTCCCCAGATCTTTGTACAGAATCTCCAGACACTTTTGAGTCAGTAAGCCTTTGACAGAAGCTTCCATTACGATACTGGCGGCTGGGGAAGCTGGGCCAAGGAGGCCAGGAACTATTTTATTATAAGAAAGGGAAAGAGGCGGGGAAGGGTAAAGGCCATGAATACTGGAGGAGTAGGGCTGTGAATATATTTGTCAGAACTTTGACTACCAAGACTAGGGATGTTGTTAACTCGCAGGATGATGGGATATCTGAAGGCCTGGGACTGGGTCAGATAAGGAAGAGAGGTGCCGGCTGCTTAGTCACCTTAAGAGATAAATAGCGGAGTAGATAGCAGGAAGCAGGTCCCAGGGTACCTAACGAACTTGGATCAAAAGAAACCATTTGAAAGAATGAGGCATTTTTTTGCCTGCTGTTTTAAAGCGATTCAGGTGGAGCATTGCCCTGTAGGTTTGTGAGAGACTAGACTGTGGCTATAACAGTGGGGGAGAGATGGAAAAGGAAGAACTTAAGAAAAGAAAAAGCTTTTGTGTTAAAAAGGAAAGCAAGCAAGGACTGGCTCGAAAGAATTCCTCAAATGTGATTTTTAAACAACAGTAACGAAGGACAGCACACACCACTCTGGGAATTAAAACACCACGGACAGCTGCAATTATGGAAAATGTTAGGAATAATAATAAAAGCAATGCCAGGGGGCTAATCAAACATTTACATGGGCAAATCATTTAGTCTCCGTGCCTCAGTATCCCTATAAGTAAAATGAGGGAGTTCAACTTAATGGCTTCTAAGGTTTCTTCCAGCTCAAAATCTCGGCTCAATGATCAAGGCCATTAAAGAAAAAGAAGGAAAACTTCCTTCATGAGAAAGGGAGAGAAAATGGAAAACTGGGGAATGTATAGAGATGGGAGACTAATGTTCTTGATTCAGTCAGTCTTGCATCATAGTAGTTTTTAAAAGGCAGTATATGAGAATGGAGAGAATATGATTGAAAATGAAAATGGCCAATAGACCATTGGTAATATGAAGAGGGAAAATGCATTTTTATAAATAGTTTCATTTAAATTTTCTCTGGAAACCAATTCATTCTTTGTATATTATTCCAGGAAAAGCTTTTGAATAGAGTACTGAATTTGGAGTTAAAAAGGTATGGTTTTAAATCCTGCCTCTGACATTTGGGGAGTGTTTCTTCTCCTTCCGGCCTTTCTATGTGACCATGGCAATTGCCCAAACATCTCTGTGCCTCAGTTTCTTCTTTTGTAAAAATGGAGATAATTATACCAGTAGTACCTGCCTCACAGGATTGTTGTGAGGCTGTAATAAGATAATATGTATAAAAATCTTTGCAAAATTTAAAGCACAGTGTAAGTGGCAGGTATTCTCATTATTAAAGAATAACTTTGTGATTACTTTAAGTGCTTTAGAAGATAGCATGTTATAAATAGAAAATCATCATTGGTGCTGATAAATTATAATGATTATTAATAATACCATTTTGGTTCAGACTTATGATTTCATCTGTGCAGGAAATCTAATGAGGAGACTCCTTCTTCCAATGCAGATGACAACTATTCTGTAATGGAGTTATCCAGAACAAAGAGATCTTAAGCAACTTCCCCAGTGCTTTGCAGCCATCATGAGTCATAGGTGGGACTTGAATTCTGTCAGGATTAGAATTAATAACAATAATCTTGCTTCGGAATATTCAGAATAGGGTTATTCTAACAGCTTGTCTAATGTTCTCTGGTTCATTAATAGGAATGAAAAGAAACCTTTCTATACTGATGCTATATTGGGGTACAAGGCTAAAATTTGCCTTACAGACAAAATTGTATTAGATCTTTTTTGTACCTCTATATAACTGAGAGGCAGTATGATACAGTCAGTGACTAGAGGGTCAGCCTTGGAGTCAGAAAGATTTGAATTGAAGTTCTGCTCTGATACTCACTTAGCTATGTGGCCATGGGCAAGACTTGTTACTCTAAGTGACCTCCCTAGGCAGGTCTCCAAGATGATAAATCACAGATGAGCAGCTGATAGGCATTTCCTATGTCCTGGAGTTTCCACAATGGAAGTTTCCCACATGACTAAAAACATAGATCTGGACCTTCCTTCCCCATAAAAAAGTAATTCTAATGTTTGAGGGATGTGGAATCCATATACTTTTTAGAAGGTACTGTTATAATTAGATTTTCCTGAAATAAATATCAGATAATTGGTACTGAACAGAGTTGAGCAAGAGAGTTACTTGGGTCTGTTTTGGCACTCAGACTGTCTTGGTCTCTATGTTTCTAAGTTTCTTCCAGCTGTAGGCCACGAAGCTCTACCTCCTGCAGGGCACAGACTACCTCACTTACCTCTGTGCAGCCTTGGCAGGCCTTACCATCTGCTATCCCTTCAGAGAAGTGGCTGACTTTGCCATAGTAATCTCCACCTCATGCTTTATAGACAAATCCCTGCTGCTCTTTGTTCTTTCTTGTTTCGCTTCAGTACTCTCTGCAGAGGATGCTCAGCTGCCCTTTGTTGCCTGGATGGCAAATTGAATTATTGTAAGCATGGGGAACAGGTTTACTTCCTAGGGAGATTTGGAAATGGAAGGTGCTTCTTCAGAAACGTGATGCCTTCTCCCTTCTCCCTTCCTCCTTAGCTGGACAGTTTTTCAGAAGTGAAATCAATGTCCTTCCTGGGAGAAGGTTTTGGTTTTTTTTTTTTCAATGAGAAAGTTTTGTACCTTTTGAATCTCTCAAGGATGATTTTTGAAGCCAGATCTTGGAACTGGGGTAGGGATATTGATAGGCAGATTATGGACATCAGACAACAGCAGACCATCATACAGTTGTATGTTGTACTGTATGTTCATTTGGCTTTCCTGAAGCAGTCTCAGTCAATAATTGGAATTGACTCATGCACAGTTCATTTGCATAAATGTATGGAAATATCATCAACTAGAAAACCAATTTTTTGATGCACACACTGTACCTATTACCTCACAAACAAATGTGTCTTTAAAACAATTGGATTTATCTGTTCTCTGATTTCCCTTGAAGAATCAATTGTATTTCAGTCACAGAATGTTTGTCATACATTCTAAAGATAGACTAAAAAACCAAAAAACAACTCAGCACTCCAGAATGACAATTATCAATGGATGTGCAGCCAAGCCAGAAGCTATTATTTTGAAAACTACTTTTGGTAGGAAATACTAAAATTCTTATATATTTTCTGTCCTTCACACTTCATAGCTTTTTTTCCTTGGTCCAGATCTCCTATTTATTTATTTGTTTGCTTGTTTGTTTTTTGGAGGGGGGAAGGTAGGGCAGTTGGGGTTAAGTGACTTGCCCAAGGTCACATGGCTAGTTTTTTTGTGTTAAGTGTCTGAGGCCAGATTTGAACTCAGGTCCTCCTGAATCCAGGGCCAGTGTTCTATTCACAGCCACCTAGCCACCCTCCCTTCCCCATTTCTTTGTTGCCAAGGCAATTGTTGTTTATCCTTTGTTTTTGAAGAGGACCAACGACATTGAAGATGTGATGTCTTGAAGTTAGGCAAGAATTAAAGCCATGCTATGGTGGAGCAAGAGATGGGGACCCCCCTGCTCTGTACTACACCCTTACAGTGAGTTATCTGGAAAATTTAGGTCTCCTGAGAAGGAGGTTGCTTATCTAGCAGACAGAAAGTGTATTTGCTTTTCAGGAGAAGTCTAAATCATAGAGGGCACTGTAAGTCTACACAGGGGAGACTACATAGGACCCTATGGGAAAGTGAGATTCATCAAAATGTTAAGGGATAGCACCACTGGCAACTTGAAATTTACTTTCTTCATGGTGGGGCGGGGTCAGAGGCTTATCTATTAGAGTCCTTTTATGTGTTTTCTATATTTGTTTATAGGCTATATATGTTATATAGACTTATAGGCTATATAGCTATGTATTATATATTTTATATATTAATTTGTAGATATTTATATTATAGGCTATATAAGCTATATGTCATATAGCTTATAGGTTAATATCAATTAAGTTACATTGGGTTTTCTTGTATATTATAATGCAGAGACTTCTTTGGGTTCCTTTTGTATTTTCTGTCTCTGTTTATGGGCCACTGTGAATCCTTTGTCTTCTCCATTATTTTATGGGATAAAATAAAGGCTGTCTTATACCTCATTTGTATTTGTTACTTTAAGTGTTCATGTGAGAACTGGGGACCTTCTTATTCACAGTTACGACAACCCAGACAGGAGTTATATCTAACTTACATTTGGAGATTTCCTCATGCTCAGATCTGGAGTGAGGCAAAAAACAAAGAGAGAAAATGAGCTGGTCCATGTGACCCCAGAGTTTTGGGAGCTCTGAGACGGAGGTCACATACAGTTACCCTTTCTGTATCACAAAGGCTAGGGACACAGTACCCCTCTGATCTGGGAAATCTTCATAAAATTTTTTTGGCCCTTCCTTTGTACCAGAGAAGAAATTGTGTATATTTATGGTATTAAAAGATAAAACATGTTGATATTACATAATACTATACACATATTTTATGTATTTCTGAGTTCCTAAACTTTTTTTTCTTCTGCTGGCTTTTGCATGTCTTCTGCAGCTTCCACAAAACTCCCCCAAATTCCCATTTAATTTCTTATGCCGACCCTCAATATATGGAAATTGAGATGCAGAACATCGTGATATAGAAGGGATAACTTTATATAGTCTTAGAGAATTGCTTAGAGTACTGAGAGTTTAAGTGACCCCTTACTGAATGAGTGACTGAAGGTCAAGGTGGGACTAGAACCCAAGTAGCCTCTTTTTTTCCCCCCTTGCATGGCTCACAGTAGTGTGGGTGGTGATAGTGATAGGAATCATGTTTATAAATAACAGAGTGTGAGGGAAAGTAGGGCTATGGGCATAGCATAATGAAAAAAAATATCATTAAATCCTTTTCTTCATTAAAGCAGTGCTACCTTCTTCATTGTTTACACTCTCAGCCTTGTGTAATATTCCAGGTTACAGTACTTTATTTTGCCTTTGATCTATTTTCAAATCTCCTACTTCGCAACCATAAAGATTGGTCAAGACTTTTCATAATTTATCACCCTCCTCCATTTAATGGAGTGATTCTTTTGTTGGGCTCTGGGTCTTGTTCTTTCTAATAATTTGTGTTTGACGTCAGTGTTCCAGAACCTTCTTTCTAGCTGGAAAAGAAAGGTCATTTGAAAGCTCTGCGTTAGACCAAAAAGGAATAACAATAGCATGTGAAATTTATATACAGCTTTCAGGTTTCCAGAGGATTTTTCATTTGAGCCCTACAACAGCTCTGTGAAGTGGGGCCATTATTATCACCCCCATTTTAAAGATGAGGAAACTGCTGTTGAGGCCCACATGCTTGCTTTCTAGCTCCTCTTTATCTGTTGTCTTTCTTCATTAGAATGTAAGCTCTTTGGGAACAGAGACTGGCCTCCTTGCTTCAATTTGTACTTCTAGTTCACAGTGCCTGGCCCATAGTAAGTACTTAAGAAAGTATCTATTTATCTATCTACTTAAGTACCTTTCCATCTGTCATCTCTTATTAGTATCTGTCTATCTATCTGGGATCCAAACTCAAGGCTTCCTGACTCCAACTCTAGCTTTCTCTCTTCTCTAACACACTGGATGTCAGACATGGAAAAAGCAAAAAATAAAAATTTCAGGTCCTGTTTGGATCTGTCCACTTCTGCATTGTATATCTGTACCTTGGAGCATGTTTGTAGAAGGGGATGGGTTGATGATTTCAGAAAAACCTCGAAAGACTTACATGAACTGATGCAAAGTGAAGTGAGCAGAATCAGGAAAACATTGTACACAGTAACAGCAATATTGTACAAAGAAGAACTGTTAATGACTTACCTATTATCAGCAATATAATGATCTAAGACAATCCCAAAACAATCATGATGAAGCGTGCTGTCCATCTCCAGAGAAAGAACCGATATTGTCTGAATACAGGCTAAAACTCACTGTTTTTCGCTTTCTTTCACTTTTCAAATTTGAGCCTTCTTAGACAAAATGACTAATAAGGAAATGTTTTACATCATTGCACAAATATAACCAAATCAGATTGCTTACCATATCAGGCAGGGGATGGAGGAGGAAAGGAAGAATAGAATTGGGAACTGAAAACATCAACAAAACCCCAAATGTTTAATAAATTATTTTAAAGTAATTGGGAGAAAATAAAATTACATTTAAAAAAATAAATGAGCTGCCTACTGAAAATTTTAATAACAACGACTCATATATATATAGCACTTTAAAGTTAAGTAGCATCATAATGTAAGCCAAATAATGGCCTTGGAGTCAGTAGAGATCTGGGTTCAAAAAATAATGGCCTTGGAGTCAGTAGAGATCTGGGTTCAAATCCCGATGGTGATCAATAGACAAGTCACTTAAGCTCCCTGAGCCTTAGGTTCCTCATTTGCACAATGGGATTAATTATACTCAGGATACCTGCCTTATCAGGTTATTTTGTCAGTCAAATGAGATAATCTATTTGAAATTTTGTACAATTGTCAGTTATTTGAGTTTACAGAGTACTTTACAAAGGACAAATCCTTTGATTGTCACAGGAATCCTGTGAAAGGTAGGTCCTGTAGCTATTTTACAGGTAAGGAAATTCAGACTGAGAGGTAACCTTCTTTTTGTATTTACTTATATATATTTTGTTTCCTCCCAATAGAATGTAAACTTCTTGAGGACATGGACCACTTCATATTTATGTTTGTATTACCAGGGCCTACCACAGTGCCTAGAACATTATAAGTGCATCGTAAAGACTTGTTCATTTGAATTGAATTGGGGTGTAATTGAACTGCAATTTTTTTTGAAAAAAGATCTGGGATTTTTAGAGGAAAGCAAACTCAGTGACAGTCAACTGTGTGACTTGGCACCCTCACAAGGCTGATTAGATTTTGGGCTATGTGAAAAGAGGCATTGCTTTCAGGAATAAGGAAGTGTTAATCCTCCTATACTCTGCTCTGTGGTTAGACCAAATCTAGGGAGTTGTGTTCAGCTTTGGGCACCACAAATTTGGAAAAAATATTGTTAACTGATAGAGTGTTTCCAGAAAGGATAACCAAAATGATGAAAGGTCTCAAATATATGCTACATGAAAACCGGTTGAAGGAATGCACCATGTTTAGCCTGATGAAGAGGAGGCTTAATGGGAATATGAAAGCTGTTTTTGTTTGTTTATCTTTTTGAAATACTTTTATATGGAAGAGAAAAGAGCCTTATTTCTTTTGACTCCAAAGGGCAATATTAGTAGCAGCAGCAGCAGCAGCAGCAGCAGTAGTAGCAGTAGCGGTAGCAGTAGCAGTAGCAGTAGTAGTGGTAGTGGTAGTAGTAGTAGTAGTAGTAGTAGTAGTAGTAGTAGTAGTAGTAGTAGTAGTAGTAGTAGTAGTAAGGGTAGGGGGCAATTGTCAGAAAACAAATCTAGGTTAGTTGTAAGGAAAAACTTCCTAATAATTAGAGCTATCTAAAAGTGAATTGCCCAGGAGGTGGATTCCTGTTTGTTGGAGATTTCAAAGAAAGGCTACATGACCACTAGTTGGATGGTTTGTAGTGAGAATTCTTAGAAGTCTTTTTTGGTGCTGAAATCCTGGAATTCTGGCAGATGTCAAGGGCACAAGTCCCAATCCTACCTATGTTAGGCCACCTCAAGACTAGAAACCAACCCTAAACTCTGGTCCTAGGCTTCTTACTCTTTTTTTGTGTTTTGGACCTTCTTTGTCAGTCTGGTTAAAGCCTGTGGACCCCTTCTCAGAATAATATTTTCAAAGGCACAAAATAAAATGCCTGTGATTCCAAAGGAAACCAGTTGAAACACAATTATAAAAATCTAAAAAAGACACATTCTTAGATATTAGGTTAAGAACCTCTCCTTCACAGGTAGACCCACCCCCAAATCTAATATGCCCAGTTGTCTGTATCCTGGAACATAGAATATGCCAGGTGGTTCAGTGAAAATGGTTCCCATTCTGCTATTTTCCACTAAGGGGTGTGTGTGTGTGTGTGTGTGTGTGTGTGTGTGTGTGTGTGTGTGTGTGTGTGTGTGAGAGATCATAGTGAAATCCTTTGGTGTATGCCTCCTTATATGGTGATTTCTAAAAGATACATACAAAGAACTTTCTCTTTGTCCTAGAAGATGAGGGTGAGGCTTTTTGAAGCTTTTATTGCCTCTATTTTTCCTGTGCCATGCTCTATGATTTGAGGCGTCAGGTGGTCAAGTTGACTCTGTCATTGACACTTAGCACCTGCAGCCCCTGTAACATTTTATTTAAAGAAGTGACCTTTCTTTAAGATCCGGCTGGTGAATTAGATGAGATGTTAATGTATTTTGAAAGTACTTATGGGGTGTTAAAGCTTTAAGTGAGGTCAGTCTCTCCTTAAATGTTGCTATTGACAGGCAGGCAAATGAGAGTTGTTTTTTTTTTTTTTTGACATTTAAGTAAATTATGAGGGAAGATGATTCAGTCTAATTTCCTCCTGACAAACTTGGGTCTACCATGTGGAGGCTTGAGTGGTACTGTGAGATTTGGGGAATCAACTGCTTGTTCTATGTTCACATGCTGTGTATGTGTATATGTGTGTGTGGATGCATGTGGATGCATACATGTACACATATATATGGAAAAGTTTAGTTTAGAATGAGGGGGAAGATTCAAGTGGTCATTTAAATCCCTTCCCACTTCACTTAACTCTCTGGAATATTAATTTCACATTTTTGCTGTTTTAGTATTTGTCCTGGTCTGTCTCTGTCTGAGTGTCAATCTGACTCTGTCTCTTCCCTCCTCCCCACCTTGATCACTTCAGACCTCATTGTAACAAATTGTCATAAGCAGAAAAAAATGCAACAAAAAATCATTCTAAACTTCAACAGAGGATCTACTTATTTCAAACAATATTCAGTACAATAAAAATCCAGGTTAGTAATACAGACACTCCCTTGGAATTTATGTTACTTAGTCCTGATCATTTTAAGAATTTGCTGTTCCTTATGGGAGTTTTTGCATCCCAATGTATATACAGCTGATAAACTCAGTCAACTAAAGAATGGTGGCAGTGGGTCCCTACTTGTAGGTCTGATTCCTCTGAAAAGATTAGTTGACTTGACTCTTTTTCCATGGCCATTAAGTGTTAGATGGCATTTGCTTCAGTTGAATACTATTTGTTTCTTCAGCACGAGTGATTGTTGTTTATCTTTCATTTTCAAAGAGGACCAGTGGCATCATGAGAGTGATGTCTTGATTTGTGCATGAACTGGATTTAAGTGATGAAGAGCTGATCAGCATTACTCTGTCTTTCAGAGTCATCGAAGTTCAGTGGGAAGACAAAAATCAAGACAACTGGTGATGACCTGGGAATGCAGTGGATTTACTGCCATGGAGGGTTTACAATCTGCATCTCTAGAGGTAACATGTACTGCCTTAACCCCTTTCACCAAATGCTATTTGCTAGGTATAAGTTCTAATTTGGTAGGTTGAACGATGACAAAGATATATGCCTATTGAGAGGTAAAGTTCGTATGAAAACTTTGAAGAGGAGACCTATTTTTTATTCATGTTCTAAAAGAAGTACACAAAATTCCAGATTCTCTTAGTGGGAAGTGACAGACATGTGGAAGACTGAGAATCCTGGTTTCCAGGTTAATTTCCTTAAACACTTTAGAGAATTGCTCTTTGGATGCCATCAAGACCTCTTTCTTTGCTGAGATGAGACCTCTCTCCCAGTGTAAGAGCTCAGTCCCTGATAGAGTATGCTCTGCAAATTTATCCAATTTCTATTGCTGTTATTTGATAGGATAAATGAGCTTACTTACTATTTTGTTATGATTTTTGCTGCAAATAGCATTTGGCGGAAAGGGTTAAGTCAGTACATGAAAGCTTGGGAATACCAAGGAAAGGGACCAGGAAAATAGCTTGAACCTAAAAAGTCATGCCTCTCCAGGGGTGGGGAGCCTATGGCTTCAAGGCCATGTGGCCTTTTAGGTCCTTAAATGTGGCCCTTTGACTGAATCCAAACTTTACAGAACAAATCCCCTTAATAAAAGAGTTTGTTCTGCAAAACTCAGACTCAGTCAAAAGGCCACACCCAAGGACCTAGAGGGTCACATGTGGCCTCGAAGCTGCAGGTTCCCTACCCCTGCCTAGACTAAAATTATTGAGAAGGGCAAATAAATATGATTCTAGTCCAGTATCATTCTCTCTAAGAGAAGAACAAAGTAGACAGCCTGTGTTCTACTCTCCTGGTCAGAATCAAAGTCTGTTGGAAAGGGGTGGTTAAGATTCCAGAGATATCTCTTGTGATCTGCATTTAGACAAACTATGTGGACATATCTTACATAGGTGTCATGCCTTATAGAGGCATGCTGCAAAACCTAAAGTGCTCTGTAAATGTGAGCTATTGTAATGAATAGCACTGAACAGTACTAAATAATAAATAATTCTTCCTTTCTGCTTTGGTCAGCATCTGTTGTTGGAACTCAGTGATAAGCTACATTGCCAATATTTCCTGGGCAGGATGTTAGCATTTCCTCAGTTGCTGATCTGCTTTTCCCTGTCTGCCTGCAAAGCTCCATCCCCAAATGGACTCTCTAAAATGCTAGCCCATTCTGATTATCATTTGTTTAGGATTGAGAGGAAAATTGTGACTCATTACTTTATTTGGACAACAATGGAATAATTTTATCATCATTGGTTTGCACCTTTGTCAACTGATATCCTGGTGGTGGCACTGACCCCAATTCTACATTGTATTATAGAGAATCATCAGGGTATTGCTGAAAGTGTCAAAGACCTTAATGCAGAAGGTTTGGAGAGCAGTGCATTTGTCTGGTCTGGATGATTAGACAGATTTTTTTTTTTGGCCTAGATTTGTGATTTTATCAAAGGAGGGCGCTTCCCACAGTGAAAACTCTACTGATAGAGATTCGCAATGTCTTTAACAATAATTATTGTTAATAATAATAATAGTGGTAATTACTAGCATTGATATAATATTTTCAAAAGTCTTAGTGTGCTTTTAGGCATTTAGAGCTTAAATAGCTGATAATCCTAGGTTCATGTTAAAGACTAATATGAGATTATATTAGTAAAAGTATATATAGTATGTATATACTATATATAGTAACATATATAGCATATATCTTAAAAGTACACAATAATTAACCAACAGTTATTTAAAATATTTAATATCCATTTTGATTCCAGATGTGTAAAAATTATGATGGACTATATAATTCCAGCTATGGACACTGTATAAATCCTTCAGCATCTCTCAGTATCAGTTTTCTTATTGAGGGTATGGGGGTAATAATATCTGTAGCGCTTAACTTACAGTTTTGTTATGACGTAAGAAAAGTGCTTTGCAAAGCTGAAAGTGCTATATACAGGGTGTGCCAAAAGTCTTAGTGCAGTTAAAACCTATTTATAGCTTTAAGAGTCACTTAGTGGCACCAAGAACTAAAATGACTTGTCCAGGATGTTATAGACAGTATGTGTCAAATGTGAGACTTGAACCTAGGTCAACAGTTAGTATGACCTAGTTTTTAGCTTAAAATTGTATTATGACATGATGATTAAAACTCTATGCACCTGATAACATAAGGAAAGCCTGCATTTTAATAGATCTTATGATAGGATAACACAGAAAAGTTATGAAAATTCTATAAGGGTACAACATATTGTGCATGTATAATATATATTATGTATCATATATGTCATATACATTATCAATATTCCTAGATTTGTCAGAACTCCAGAAACAAAGGCTTCCACAACTCTATTTACTTCTTTTGTGCCCAAGACCCAGAGTGTTAAGTGACAAAGTAACCCAAGCAATTGTGGAAACTGAAGAGGATAAAAGTGTGAGATCATTGAGGATTCTCACTCTTAGGTTTTTTTTCTCACCCTCCAGACTCAAGGAGCAATATAGACTGCTCTGTGGAGCTAGAAAAATTGACAGGTCAGATCTCAAACCCTGTTCAGCTTTTCATCGAGCTGAGGTGTTAGTTTCCAGTTGACTTGTCCTACTGGGTTCCTTACTTTGGGGGATATGGAGTCAGATTTCTTGTCCTGGGGTATGGGAAGGCAACATGGTACAGTGGAAAAATTATTGGCTCTAGAGATAGAAGACATGGGTTCAAAGCCTGCCCCTGGTGTTTATTACCTGTTTGACCTTGGGCCTCAGTTGCAGCATTTGTAAAATGAAAATATTGGACTAGTTAGACCCTCTAGCTCAAGGTCTACATTCTTACTACCCTTAGCATTGGAAATAAGAGGAATTTATGGAGGGAAGAGCTTCATAGTTTCATGCAGAGAAGAGAATGTTTTCCTTTAAGTTACCTTACATGATTGGTACCATCTTTGTGGGGGGTTGGAATGGGCTGTGGAGGAGTTGGTCTAGGTGTACAGTTGTTCCTTCCATATCTCCAGCAATTTCCCATGTGATTCAGAAAGTATCTTAGAAACACAGTTGGAGGCAAGAGCTATGGAGACTGCCAGTTTCTCCAGGTAGTCTGAGAACAGACTTATTCAAGTAGAGAATTTGGGGAGAGGGATAAAGTGACAGCATTTGTCACTGCCTTCTAGGATTGCAGGCAATTCTAGAAGGTGTTTTCTAACTGGAAAGATTATAAGGGTGAATTTTTATAATTCAGAGAATTTAGAGAATTTATAATTATAATTTTTATAATGTCATTTGGTACATCTAGATGCCTTGCTTAGGGGCATACTTTCAGATGAATGGCATCTTGGTAGTATGGTTGAAAGACCACTAAATTAGGAGTCAGAAGAGTTGATTGCAGGTCTTGATTTTACTATTTACTTATTTTATGATCTTGGGTAATTTACATATCTTTGAGTCTAGAAATAATGATTCCTGCTCCACAGGGCAGGATATCTGGGCAGGATCATTGTTGTAAGGATCTATTGAAATTATGTTAAAATTCTTTGCAAATGATTACTTTCCAAGGCCCTCAAGGTCTTGCCATCTGCTCTGGAACTTTGTTTGCCAGATCCTGAGTACCAGCTGACCTCTAGTTCTGTTCATGAATTGAACCCTCCTTTGTGTGATGTCTCCCTCAATCAAAGTACAAGTTTGTTGACATCAGGTTCTGTCTAAGTTTTCTACTTGTGGTCTCAGTCTGTAGCACAGTGCTCAGCACACACTAATGCTTACTAAATACATTTACAATCCAATGATAAAACCCTATACAAAAATAGGGTGGTATTATTGTCATCAATGTGTAGCTTCTCCTCTGAGCTACCTTCTACTTGGACACTCTCAGTTTGTAGGCTGGCTCCCCAGGATGCAAATGTTCAAAGTATACTTTGGATCAGCATTCCAAAAACTATAACTCATGTGCCTCAGCCAGTGAGTTCACTTGTCTTTAAGAGCCAACAGACACAATTAGTTCAAAACAAAGACATTTACTGAGATGGCATAGAAAGGTCAGTGGCTACAGAACATTTCCCCTAGAGTGGCTAAATAAATTTTGGAACATGAATGTAATGGAATATTACTGTGCTTCAAGAAACAGTGAAGATGATGAATAAGGAAAAGCATGGAAAGGCTTACATGAGCTGATGCAAAAAAGTGGAGTCAGGAAGATCACATACACAAACAACCACAGCAAGACAACTGGAGACGAATGTCATGAAATTATAAAGAATAAACTTGGCCTGAAAAAACAGATGTGAGAAGAAACCTCCCTACCTCTTTTGCAGAGTGAGGTGAGGGGACTAACTAGGAGCATGTAACATTGTGTATTTTTTTCATTAAAAAAAATAAGAATTTAATTTTTAATTTTGATGCTAGGCCTCCTTATCTCATCTGGACTAGAAGTACAGTGCCATTCTTAGCCTTGATTCCCACTATTGGTCAACAGAAGCTTTGGTCTGGTCCATTTCCCAGTGGGCCGGTTGACCCTTCTTTGGCAATCTAGTGTCTACTCGCCTTCCACATCCTTCTGGCTGACCATAATGGTGTTGTACTTAGTATGGGCACATGGTATACTTAGCCCTGCTGTAACACAGAACTCCTGTACTGAAGCAACCCACAAACTCCAGCCTCCCTAGAGCAGAGATTATAAACATGAGCCACCAATCTTGGCAACATTGCATATAATATAAGATTTTTGAATGCATCAATTGGTTTGGTTGATGTTTTTCCCCTCTTCCTCTTTTTGTTTTTCCTTAACAATTTTTATTATAATGGGTGATTTTCTAGGAGGAAGAATACAGGGAAAACCTGGGTAATGTTCAGACAAAATATACAAAGACAAATCTGTTAAGACATTATTCCCATAAGCCTGGGGTACAGTTATCCATAAAAGCAAACAATCTCAGTAAGAAGAGTGGGCCCATATATAGAGTATACTGGTAGAGAAGCTGCCATGGGGAACTCATGTGACCAAGTTAACTCATGCATCTACAATGGACTCCAATGTCTTTTCTCTTCCTGTGGTGTTCTCATCCTGATGCCCTTCAGGTTTTTTCCTGGTTAGATTGCTCAGCTGGGCTTCTCAGACCTACTCATCTCCCCATCTAGATTCCCACTGGCAGGACTAATTTTCACTTGAATCTCTAGCTGACTCTTTTCTCTGATGACTGGGGTTTCACTCTTCAAGGCCGACTCCCTGTCTGGTGAGTACATCTTTGCATTTTAAAATGGTACTAAAAGTGTGATCGAGCCTTCAGCCAACCAATTGCTAGCCCCTCTAGTTCTTTCATGCTTATCTGAGGAATTTTTTTTAATAGCTCTTAATGGGGTAAATAAGCTATGGCCTAATATTATCAAGCTTCATTAGAAAACCTGATATTTCCTTTAAGATCCTAACACCTTCTTGCCTCTAGTTCCTAGGGAGGGAATGGATAGGTGTCAATTGTTCTGGGGTATCCTTGTCAACTTCCTCCAATGAAAATAAAATAATGGTAGCAACAATAATACTAGACAATCCTATCCAACAAGCATTTATTAAGTGACTGTCCTAAAGCACTGTGGTAGGTCTAGGGTATACAATTACAAAATGAAAAATAATCCCTGTCCCCATGAGTTTATTGGACAGGAGCAAAAACATAGAAACAAGTATATACACAGTTCTTTGAGGAGGGAGAGGAGAAATTGTCAAAAAATTAAAGGAATCAGGAAAGGTCTATTTTGGGAGTTGCCTCAAGAACAGAGACTTGCAGGAAGCTGGAAACTCTAAAAGGTGGAGGTGAGTAGGCAGTGAATTCTAGAGATAGAGTAGTCTATTCAAAGTCCTGGAAATGAGACAGAATGCTGAGTTCAGGGATCAAATCACAGATTAGTGAGACAGTTAGGATGAGGCACAGAATGTGTTCATGTTAAGTAAATCTGGAAAAACAGACTAGAGTCATATTATAAAGACTTTAAACAAGTTGAGAAACGTGTGTTTTATCTTGGGAGAGAGGGCGTAATAGGAAACCACTGGAGATACTTGAGGGGGAGAATGATGTGGTCTAATTTATGTCACTTGAGAGACCTACCTAAATCCAGTCCAGGGACCAATTCTGAGATTTTATAACTACTGGTTTAATGGGTACACCACAGAACTCAAAATGCTATTGTTTCGTGATGAAGACAATTAGGTAAATTAATCCATTTCTAGAACCTAGTATATAAGGGACTTAGGCAAGACAGAAGAAAACATGCATTGGTATTTTCTATTTGAATACAGAGGGCTCTGTGAACTTCTAAAAAATACATTGTTAACTTTATTTCAATAAGCATGGTTTCCTCTGTAATAGTGTGTATTGCATTTTACATATTTAAAAACATGATTCTGAGATGGGGTCCTTGGGCTTCACTAGGCCCCTAGAAGATACCCCAGAACAATTGACACCTATCCATTCTCTCCCTAGGAACTAGAGGGGCTCATGATCCAAAAAAGATGAACTCCTGCATTAAAGGGCTGACAGCAATGCCTTTTGAATACCAGATACCAGGGGATCTGGTGATTGAGTCAAAAGCATTAAGTATCATATTACTAAGACCATCAATAACGATGACTTTCAGATAATCAAGATAAGAATGTTTTTATTCTTCTTGATCAACTTGCTCTGGGTAAGTCTAACTAAAGTGTAAGAACTATAACAAAAATTCACATGTTTATTATATCTTAAGATTTAGAGAATGCTTTCCTCAAGAACACCCTAGAGGTTGTAAGGATCAATTGAAACCATGTGAGAATACTTTGTAAATGTTGAAGCACAATATAAATATAAAGAGGTATCAATAAAAATAATGATATGGTAATCCAATCCAAGAACCATTGACTAAGGGTCTACTGTATGCTAGGCACCTTTCCCTTCTGCTCCCCCTAAACTCCTGACTTTAATTTTCAAGTCCTGATTTCCATTGTCCATTAAAAGAAATCTGACTTTGCCTTCCCTGAGATACTTAGATGTGGTATCTACCCTCAAGAAACTTGTGTTCTACTGGGAATTTACAACATATATATACAAGTATGTGTGCATGTATGTGTTTGTATACACATATATACATATGTATATATATATATGTCACACACATATATAATGATAATTTGAGGAAGAAGACTGTACTTAAAACCAGGGGAATCAGAAAAGACTTCCAACATCAGGTGACCCCTGAGTTGAAGACAAGTAGGAATTCTAAGAGGTGGAAATAAGAAGGGACATTCTAGGCATAAAGAAGATCCTATGCAAAGTACAAAGAGCAGAGGTGGAATGCTGAGTTTAAGACTAGAGTAACTAGACCATGTGGCATGGAATGAAAAGTGTGTGGTACAGATGAGGAAACTGGGGCTCAAAGGAGATAAGTTATGTAGTCATGATGGATCAATCAATAAATGTTTATCAAAAGCATTTTATATTATAAGCATCATTCTAGGAGCAGAGAAAAGAAAGAAAAAAATTAAATTGTTCTTGACCTCAAGGGGTTTACATTCCAATAAAACAAACATATATAAGTTAGTAAACACTTATAAGCACTGTCTATATACTGGCACTTTGGTAGGCACTGGGATTACAACAACAACAATCCCTGTTCTATGAACAAATAACAAAGTAACATATTTGGCTACATAGGAGATAAATGAAAACATGTGCATATGCACAAAATAATAATAACTCTATAACTCATCAACTTCTTTTTTCTTTTTATTAAGGAACCGAATTTTATTGAAACAGTTATTAAAATATTCTTGTTTTGTTTTGAAAAATGTTTTTATTGATATCTTCTTTTTAAAAATATTTTCATTGTCATCCCAAATGTTTTTCCCCTTCTCCTTCCCAGAGGCCATTCTAACAAATAGTATTTTTTAGAGAGGAAAAAAAGTGGACACAACTGATAGGTACATTGAAAAAGTCCAAGGATTGTGCAGTGTGTAATACCTATGAACCTCCTACCTCCTCAAAGTGGTAACTGGGGGGGTGTTGTCTCATATCTCTTCAGTAATGTCCTACTTGATCTTTATAATTCTGTTACATTCACTTTTGATTTTTTTGGTGTGTAGTCACTCTTTCTATTTACATCAATGTAATCATTGTGTATATTTTCTTGATTCTGCTTATTTCACTCTGCATCAGGTCACATAGGTCTTTCTTTGCTTTTCTATAGATATCACAAAGACATTGTTTCTTACAAAACAGTAATATTCCATCATATTCATTTACTGCAATTTGTTTAGCCATTATCCAATTGATGGACACCTTTGCTTCCAGTTCTCTGGGACTGCAAAAAGTGCTCCTGTAAATATTTTTGTGTATACGTGGGAGCTTTTTTGATGGCTTCCTTGAGGTAAAAGCCCAGAAAAGGTACCCTCTGTTTCAAAGGGCATGGACATTTTAGTCACTTTATTTGCACAATTCCAACCTGTTTTCCAGAATGGTTGTACACAGCTCTACCAACAATATGCTGGTGTACCTATCCTTTCACAACCATCGAACATTGACTATTGCCATTTTTTGTCATTTTGCAAATTTATAGGCTATGAGGTGAAACACAGGGTTGTTTTGATTTGTATTTCTCTTATTATTAGTGATCTGGAGCAGTCTTAGTTGTGGTTGTGAGTTAATTGTAGTTATCTTGAGAATGGCTTGTCCATATCCTTTCATCACTTATCTATTGAGGAATGACTATTAGTCTTCTATGTATATTTATTAATTGCTTATATATCTTGGATGCCAAATCCATATCAGATGAATAAATAAGAATAGTTTTATTTTCTCCTTACATATATTTATGCCTTGAAGTTTTTTTCTCTTGTCTTATTGTTGTTGCTAGCATTTCCAGAACTATATCAAACACCACTCTCATATTTATTGGGAAAGGTTCTACTGTATCCCAATTGCATGTGATGTTTGCTTTGGGTTTTGGTAGATCTTTTATGATATTATAGAAGGTCCTGAAATTATATGTTTTACATGGTTTTTAGCATTAAAAAAGTGTTGTACTTTATCAAAGGCTTTTTCTGCTTCTATTGAGATGATCTTGTGGTATTGGATGTTTTGATTATAAATATGATTAACTATGTTGTTTTTCTATTGTTGAATGATGTATCTCTGGTATAAATCCTACTTAGTAATAATTAATAACTTGGCTAAATCATTGTAGTCTGTTTGACAGGATTTTGTTTAAAATTTCAACATCTTCTTTCACAAGTATTTCTTAACTCAATAAGCATTTATTAAACACCTACACAGTTAAGATTTGGGGATAAAAAGAAAGGTAAAAAAAACCAAAAACAGTCCCTGATTTCAATGAGCTCAAAGTCTAATGTGGGAGGCAACATTTGAAAACTTTGTACAAGTAAAATAAATGCAGGATAAATTGGAGATAATCAGCACAGAGAAGGCATTAACATTAAGAGACATCAGGAAAAACTTCTTGTTGAAGGTAGGATTTTAACTGGGACTTGAAGGGAAGCCAAGAAGTAGACATGAAGAGGGAGAGAATTCTAGGCATTGGAGAAATGCTGGTATTCATTGGAATTTCTAGAATTCTAGCCAGTGAAAAAGGCCAGAGGAGGATAGAGTTTCTTATTTGAGGAATAGCAAGGAAGCCAGAGTCATCATGTTGAGGGAGAAAGTAATGAGAACACAGGAAAGAAAGGGGCTGGGTTTTGCTGGCTTTAAGTGCCAAGCAGAAGTTTCCCATTTGAGTCTAGATCCACTGGAGTGTATTGAATAGGGTGTGTGTGTGTGTGTGTGTGTGTGTGTGTGTGTGTGTGTGTGTGTGTGACAGACCTGTGTTTTAGGAAGATCAATTTGCCAGTTAACCAAAGGATTTATTCTTTAAGAAAAATGACTGAAAGATGGCCAAAGACAACATCAGTTAAGTACTTTAAAAGCTAGCAGAACTGGACTGGTGTAAATCTTTAGAAGGAAAAAAAATGAGAGGGG
>JAQQSW010000221.1:32776-65253 GCA_028646575.1 Pseudocheirus occidentalis
ACACACACACACCCTATTCAATACACTCCAGTGGATCTAGACTCAAATGGGAAACTTCTGCTTGGCACTTAAAGCCAGCAAAACCCAGCCCCTTTCTTTCCTGTGTTCTCATTACTTTCTCCCTCAACATGATGACTCTGGCTTCCTTGCTATTCCTCAAATAAGAAACTCTATCCTCCTCTGGCCTTTTTCACTGGCTAGAATTCTAGAAATTCCAATGAATACCAGCATTTCTCCAATGCCTAGAATTCTCTCCCTCTTCATGTCTACTTCTTGGCTTCCCTTCAAGTCCCAGTTAAAATCCTACCTTCAACAAGAAGTTTTTCCTGATGTCTCTTAATGTTAATGCCTTCTCTGTGCTGATTATCTCCAATTTATCCTGCATTTATTTTACTTGTACAAAGTTTTCAAATGTTGCCTCCCACATTAGACTTTGAGCTCATTGAAATCAGGGACTGTTTTTGGTTTTTTTTACCTTTCTTTTTATCCCCAAATCTTAACTGTGTAGGTGTTTAATAAATGCTTATTGAGTTAAGAAATACTTGTGAAAGAAGATGTTGAAATTTTAAACAAAATCCTGTCAAACAGACTACAATGATTTAGCCAAGTTATTAATTATTACTAAGTAGGATTTATACCAGAGATACATCATTCAACAATAGAAAAACAACATAGTTAATCATATTTATAATCAAAACATCCAATACCACAAGATCATCTCAATAGAAGCAGAAAAAGCCTTTGATAAAGTACAACACTTTTTTAATGCTAAAAACCATGTAAAACATATAATTTCAGGACCTTCTATAATATCATAAAAGATCTACCAAAACCCAAAGCAAACATCACATGCAATTGGGATACAGTAGAACCTTTCCCAATAAATATGAGAGTGGTGTTTGATATAGTTCTGGAAATGCTAGCAACAACAATAAGACAAGAGAAAAAAACTTCAAGGCATAAATATATGTAAGGAGAAAATAAAACTATTCTTATTTATTCATCTGATATGGATTTGGCATCCAAGATATATAAGCAATTAATAAATATACATAGAAGACTAATAGTCATTCCTCAATAGATAAGTGATGAAAGGATATGGACAAGCCATTCTCAAGATAACTACAATTAACTCACAACCACAACTAAGACTGCTCCAGATCACTAATAATAAGAGAAATACAAATCAAAACAACCCTGTGTTTCACCTCATAGCCTATAAATTTGCAAAATGACAAAAAATGGCAATAGTCAATGTTCGATGGTTGTGAAAGGATAGGTACACCAGCATATTGTTGGTAGAGCTGTGTACAACCATTCTGGAAAACAGGTTGGAATTGTGCAAATAAAGTGACTAAAATGTCCATGCCCTTTGAAACAGAGGGTACCTTTTCTGGGCTTTTACCTCAAGGAAGCCATCAAAAAAGCTCCCACGTATACACAAAAATATTTACAGGAGCACTTTTTGCAGTCCCAGAGAACTGGAAGCAAAGGTGTCCATCAATTGGATAATGGCTAAACAAATTGCAGTAAATGAATATGATGGAATATTACTGTTTTGTAAGAAACAATGTCTTTGTGATATCTATAGAAAAGCAAAGAAAGACCTATGTGACCTGATGCAGAGTGAAATAAGCAGAATCAAGAAAATATACACAATGATTACATTGATGTAAATAGAAAGAGTGACTACACACCAAAAAAATCAAAAGTGAATGTAACAGAATTATAAAGATCAAGTAGGACATTACTGAAGAGATATGAGACAACACCCCCCCAGTTACCACTTTGAGGAGGTAGGAGGTTCATAGGTATTACACACTGCACAATCCTTGGACTTTTTCAATGTACCTATCAGTTGTGTCCACTTTTTTTCCTCTCTAAAAAATACTATTTGTTAGAATGGCCTCTGGGAAGGAGAAGGGGAAAAACATTTGGGATGACAATGAAAATATTTTTAAAAAGAAGATATCAATAAAAACATTTTTCAAAACAAAACAAGAATATTTTAATAACTGTTTCAATAAAATTCGGTTCCTTAATAAAAAGAAAAAAGAAGTTGATGAGTTATAGAGTTATTATTATTTTGTGCATATGCACATGTTTTCATTTATCTCCTATGTAGCCAAATATGTTACTTTGTTATTTGTTCATAGAACAGGGATTGTTGTTGTTGTAATCCCAGTGCCTACCAAAGTGCCAGTATATAGACAGTGCTTATAAGTGTTTACTAACTTATATATGTTTGTTTTATTGGAATGTAAACCCCTTGAGGTCAAGAACAATTTAATTTTTTTCTTTCTTTTCTCTGCTCCTAGAATGATGCTTATAATATAAAATGCTTTTGATAAACATTTATTGATTGATCCATCATGACTACATAACTTATCTCCTTTGAGCCCCAGTTTCCTCATCTGTACCACACACTTTTCATTCCATGCCACATGGTCTAGTTACTCTAGTCTTAAACTCAGCATTCCACCTCTGCTCTTTGTACTTTGCATAGGATCTTCTTTATGCCTAGAATGTCCCTTCTTATTTCCACCTCTTAGAATTCCTACTTGTCTTCAACTCAGGGGTCACCTGATGTTGGAAGTCTTTTCTGATTCCCCTGGTTTTAAGTACAGTCTTCTTCCTCAAATTATCATTATATATGTGTGTGACATATATATATATACATATGTATATATGTGTATACAAACACATACATGCACACATACTTGTATATATATGTTGTAAATTCCCAGTAGAACACAAGTTTCTTGAGGGTAGATACCACATCTAAGTATCTCAGGGAAGGCAAAGTCAGATTTCTTTTAATGGACAATGGAAATCAGGACTTGAAAATTAAAGTCAGGAGTTTAGGGGGAGCAGAAGGGAAAGGTGCCTAGCATACAGTAGACCCTTAGTCAATGGTTCTTGGATTGGATTACCATATCATTATTTTTATTGATACCTCTTTATATTTATATTGTGCTTCAACATTTACAAAGTATTCTCACATGGTTTCAATTGATCCTTACAACCTCTAGGGTGTTCTTGAGGAAAGCATTCTCTAAATCTTAAGATATAATAAACATGTGAATTTTTGTTATAGTTCTTACACTTTAGTTAGACTTACCCAGAGCAAGTTGATCAAGAAGAATAAAAACATTCTTATCTTGATTATCTGAAAGTCATCGTTATTGATGGTCTTAGTAATATGATACTTAATGCTTTTGACTCAATCACCAGATCCCCTGGTATCTGGTATTCAAAAGGCATTGCTGTCAGCCCTTTAATGCAGGAGTTCATCTTTTTTGGATCATGAGCCCCTCTAGTTCCTAGGGAGAGAATGGATAGGTGTCAATTGTTCTGGGGTATCTTCTAGGGGCCTAGTGAAGCCCAAGGACCCCATCTCAGAATCATGTTTTTAAATATGTAAAATGCAATACACACTATTACAGAGGAAACCATGCTTATTGAAATAAAGTTAACAATGTATTTTTTAGAAGTTCACAGAGCCCTCTGTATTCAAATAGAAAATACCAATGCATGTTTTCTTCTGTCTTGCCTAAGTCCCTTATATACTAGGTTCTAGAAATGGATTAATTTACCTAATTGTCTTCATCACGAAACAATAGCATTTTGAGTTCTGTGGTGTACCCATTAAACCAGTAGTTATAAAATCTCAGAATTGGTCCCTGGACTGGATTTAGGTAGGTCTCTCAAGTGACATAAATTAGACCACATCATTCTCCCCCTCAAGTATCTCCAGTGGTTTCCTATTACGCCCTCTCTCCCAAGATAAAACACACGTTTCTCAACTTGTTTAAAGTCTTTATAATATGACTCTAGTCTGTTTTTCCAGATTTACTTAACATGAACACATTCTGTGCCTCATCCTAACTGTCTCACTAATCTGTGATTTGATCCCTGAACTCAGCATTCTGTCTCATTTCCAGGACTTTGAATAGACTACTCTATCTCTAGAATTCACTGCCTACTCACCTCCACCTTTTAGAGTTTCCAGCTTCCTGCAAGTCTCTGTTCTTGAGGCAACTCCCAAAATAGACCTTTCCTGATTCCTTTAATTTTTTGACAATTTCTCCTCTCCCTCCTCAAAGAACTGTGTATATACTTGTTTCTATGTTTTTGCTCCTGTCCAATAAACTCATGGGGACAGGGATTATTTTTCATTTTGTAATTGTATACCCTAGACCTACCACAGTGCTTTAGGACAGTCACTTAATAAATGCTTGTTGGATAGGATTGTCTAGTATTATTGTTGCTACCATTATTTTATTTTCATTGGAGGAAGTTGACAAGGATACCCCAGAACAATTGACACCTATCCATTCCCTCCCTAGGAACTAGAGGCAAGAAGGTGTTAGGATCTTAAAGGAAATATCAGGTTTTCTAATGAAGCTTGATAATATTAGGCCATAGCTTATTTACCCCATTAAGAGCTATTAAAAAAAATTCCTCAGATAAGCATGAAAGAACTAGAGGGGCTAGCAATTGGTTGGCTGAAGGCTCGATCACACTTTTAGTACCATTTTAAAATGCAAAGATGTACTCACCAGACAGGGAGTCGGCCTTGAAGAGTGAAACCCCAGTCATCAGAGAAAAGAGTCAGCTAGAGATTCAAGTGAAAATTAGTCCTGCCAGTGGGAATCTAGATGGGGAGATGAGTAGGTCTGAGAAGCCCAGCTGAGCAATCTAACCAGGAAAAAACCTGAAGGGCATCAGGATGAGAACACCACAGGAAGAGAAAAGACATTGGAGTCCATTGTAGATGCATGAGTTAACTTGGTCACATGAGTTCCCCATGGCAGCTTCTCTACCAGTATACTCTATATATGGGCCCACTCTTCTTACTGAGATTGTTTGCTTTTATGGATAACTGTACCCCAGGCTTATGGGAATAATGTCTTAACAGATTTGTCTTTGTATATTTTGTCTGAACATTACCCAGGTTTTCCCTGTATTCTTCCTCCTAGAAAATCACCCATTATAATAAAAATTGTTAAGGAAAAACAAAAAGAGGAAGAGGGGAAAAACATCAACCAAACCAATTGATGCATTCAAAAATCTTATATTATATGCAATGTTGCCAAGATTGGTGGCTCATGTTTATAATCTCTGCTCTAGGGAGGCTGGAGTTTGTGGGTTGCTTCAGTACAGGAGTTCTGTGTTACAGCAGGGCTAAGTATACCATGTGCCCATACTAAGTACAACACCATTATGGTCAGCCAGAAGGATGTGGAAGGCGAGTAGACACTAGATTGCCAAAGAAGGGTCAACCGGCCCACTGGGAAATGGACCAGACCAAAGCTTCTGTTGACCAATAGTGGGAATCAAGGCTAAGAATGGCACTGTACTTCTAGTCCAGATGAGATAAGGAGGCCTAGCATCAAAATTAAAAATTAAATTCTTATTTTTTTTAATGAAAAAAATACACAATGTTACATGCTCCTAGTTAGTCCCCTCACCTCACTCTGCAAAAGAGGTAGGGAGGTTTCTTCTCACATCTGTTTTTTCAGGCCAAGTTTATTCTTTATAATTTCATGACATTCGTCTCCAGTTGTCTTGCTGTGGTTGTTTGTGTATGTGATCTTCCTGACTCCACTTTTTTGCATCAGCTCATGTAAGCCTTTCCATGCTTTTCCTTATTCATCATCTTCACTGTTTCTTGAAGCACAGTAATATTCCATTACATTCATGTTCCAAAATTTATTTAGCCACTCTAGGGGAAATGTTCTGTAGCCACTGACCTTTCTATGCCATCTCAGTAAATGTCTTTGTTTTGAACTAATTGTGTCTGTTGGCTCTTAAAGACAAGTGAACTCACTGGCTGAGGCACATGAGTTATAGTTTTTGGAATGCTGATCCAAAGTATACTTTGAACATTTGCATCCTGGGGAGCCAGCCTACAAACTGAGAGTGTCCAAGTAGAAGGTAGCTCAGAGGAGAAGCTACACATTGATGACAATAATACCACCCTATTTTTGTATAGGGTTTTATCATTGGATTGTAAATGTATTTAGTAAGCATTAGTGTGTGCTGAGCACTGTGCTACAGACTGAGACCACAAGTAGAAAACTTAGACAGAACCTGATGTCAACAAACTTGTACTTTGATTGAGGGAGACATCACACAAAGGAGGGTTCAATTCATGAACAGAACTAGAGGTCAGCTGGTACTCAGGATCTGGCAAACAAAGTTCCAGAGCAGATGGCAAGACCTTGAGGGCCTTGGAAAGTAATCATTTGCAAAGAATTTTAACATAATTTCAATAGATCCTTACAACAATGATCCTGCCCAGATATCCTGCCCTGTGGAGCAGGAATCATTATTTCTAGACTCAAAGATATGTAAATTACCCAAGATCATAAAATAAGTAAATAGTAAAATCAAGACCTGCAATCAACTCTTCTGACTCCTAATTTAGTGGTCTTTCAACCATACTACCAAGATGCCATTCATCTGAAAGTATGCCCCTAAGCAAGGCATCTAGATGTACCAAATGACATTATAAAAATTATAATTATAAATTCTCTAAATTCTCTGAATTATAAAAATTCACCCTTATAATCTTTCCAGTTAGAAAACACCTTCTAGAATTGCCTGCAATCCTAGAAGGCAGTGACAAATGCTGTCACTTTATCCCTCTCCCCAAATTCTCTACTTGAATAAGTCTGTTCTCAGACTACCTGGAGAAACTGGCAGTCTCCATAGCTCTTGCCTCCAACTGTGTTTCTAAGATACTTTCTGAATCACATGGGAAATTGCTGGAGATATGGAAGGAACAACTGTACACCTAGACCAACTCCTCCACAGCCCATTCCAACCCCCCACAAAGATGGTACCAATCATGTAAGGTAACTTAAAGGAAAACATTCTCTTCTCTGCATGAAACTATGAAGCTCTTCCCTCCATAAATTCCTCTTATTTCCAATGCTAAGGGTAGTAAGAATGTAGACCTTGAGCTAGAGGGTCTAACTAGTCCAATATTTTCATTTTACAAATGCTGCAACTGAGGCCCAAGGTCAAACAGGTAATAAACACCAGGGGCAGGCTTTGAACCCATGTCTTCTATCTCTAGAGCCAATAATTTTTCCACTGTACCATGTTGCCTTCCCATACCCCAGGACAAGAAATCTGACTCCATATCCCCCAAAGTAAGGAACCCAGTAGGACAAGTCAACTGGAAACTAACACCTCAGCTCGATGAAAAGCTGAACAGGGTTTGAGATCTGACCTGTCAATTTTTCTAGCTCCACAGAGCAGTCTATATTGCTCCTTGAGTCTGGAGGGTGAGAAAAAAAACCTAAGAGTGAGAATCCTCAATGATCTCACACTTTTATCCTCTTCAGTTTCCACAATTGCTTGGGTTACTTTGTCACTTAACACTCTGGGTCTTGGGCACAAAAGAAGTAAATAGAGTTGTGGAAGCCTTTGTTTCTGGAGTTCTGACAAATCTAGGAATATTGATAATGTATATGACATATATGATACATAATATATATTATACATGCACAATATGTTGTACCCTTATAGAATTTTCATAACTTTTCTGTGTTATCCTATCATAAGATCTATTAAAATGCAGGCTTTCCTTATGTTATCAGGTGCATAGAGTTTTAATCATCATGTCATAATACAATTTTAAGCTAAAAACTAGGTCATACTAACTGTTGACCTAGGTTCAAGTCTCACATTTGACACATACTGTCTATAACATCCTGGACAAGTCATTTTAGTTCTTGGTGCCACTAAGTGACTCTTAAAGCTATAAATAGGTTTTAACTGCACTAAGACTTTTGGCACACCCTGTATATAGCACTTTCAGCTTTGCAAAGCACTTTTCTTACGTCATAACAAAACTGTAAGTTAAGCGCTACAGATATTATTACCCCCATACCCTCAATAAGAAAACTGATACTGAGAGATGCTGAAGGATTTATACAGTGTCCATAGCTGGAATTATATAGTCCATCATAATTTTTACACATCTGGAATCAAAATGGATATTAAATATTTTAAATAACTGTTGGTTAATTATTGTGTACTTTTAAGATATATGCTATATATGTTACTATATATAGTATATACATACTATATATACTTTTACTAATATAATCTCATATTAGTCTTTAACATGAACCTAGGATTATCAGCTATTTAAGCTCTAAATGCCTAAAAGCACACTAAGACTTTTGAAAATATTATATCAATGCTAGTAATTACCACTATTATTATTATTAACAATAATTATTGTTAAAGACATTGCGAATCTCTATCAGTAGAGTTTTCACTGTGGGAAGCGCCCTCCTTTGATAAAATCACAAATCTAGGCCAAAAAAAAAAATCTGTCTAATCATCCAGACCAGACAAATGCACTGCTCTCCAAACCTTCTGCATTAAGGTCTTTGACACTTTCAGCAATACCCTGATGATTCTCTATAATACAATGTAGAATTGGGGTCAGTGCCACCACCAGGATATCAGTTGACAAAGGTGCAAACCAATGATGATAAAATTATTCCATTGTTGTCCAAATAAAGTAATGAGTCACAATTTTCCTCTCAATCCTAAACAAATGATAATCAGAATGGGCTAGCATTTTAGAGAGTCCATTTGGGGATGGAGCTTTGCAGGCAGACAGGGAAAAGCAGATCAGCAACTGAGGAAATGCTAACATCCTGCCCAGGAAATATTGGCAATGTAGCTTATCACTGAGTTCCAACAACAGATGCTGACCAAAGCAGAAAGGAAGAATTATTTATTATTTAGTACTGTTCAGTGCTATTCATTACAATAGCTCACATTTACAGAGCACTTTAGGTTTTGCAGCATGCCTCTATAAGGCATGACACCTATGTAAGATATGTCCACATAGTTTGTCTAAATGCAGATCACAAGAGATATCTCTGGAATCTTAACCACCCCTTTCCAACAGACTTTGATTCTGACCAGGAGAGTAGAACACAGGCTGTCTACTTTGTTCTTCTCTTAGAGAGAATGATACTGGACTAGAATCATATTTATTTGCCCTTCTCAATAATTTTAGTCTAGGCAGGGGTAGGGAACCTGCAGCTTCGAGGCCACATGTGACCCTCTAGGTCCTTGGGTGTGGCCTTTTGACTGAGTCTGAGTTTTGCAGAACAAACTCTTTTATTAAGGGGATTTGTTCTGTAAAGTTTGGATTCAGTCAAAGGGCCACATTTAAGGACCTAAAAGGCCACATGGCCTTGAAGCCATAGGCTCCCCACCCCTGGAGAGGCATGACTTTTTAGGTTCAAGCTATTTTCCTGGTCCCTTTCCTTGGTATTCCCAAGCTTTCATGTACTGACTTAACCCTTTCCGCCAAATGCTATTTGCAGCAAAAATCATAACAAAATAGTAAGTAAGCTCATTTATCCTATCAAATAACAGCAATAGAAATTGGATAAATTTGCAGAGCATACTCTATCAGGGACTGAGCTCTTACACTGGGAGAGAGGTCTCATCTCAGCAAAGAAAGAGGTCTTGATGGCATCCAAAGAGCAATTCTCTAAAGTGTTTAAGGAAATTAACCTGGAAACCAGGATTCTCAGTCTTCCACATGTCTGTCACTTCCCACTAAGAGAATCTGGAATTTTGTGTACTTCTTTTAGAACATGAATAAAAAATAGGTCTCCTCTTCAAAGTTTTCATACGAACTTTACCTCTCAATAGGCATATATCTTTGTCATCGTTCAACCTACCAAATTAGAACTTATACCTAGCAAATAGCATTTGGTGAAAGGGGTTAAGGCAGTACATGTTACCTCTAGAGATGCAGATTGTAAACCCTCCATGGCAGTAAATCCACTGCATTCCCAGGTCATCACCAGTTGTCTTGATTTTTGTCTTCCCACTGAACTTCGATGACTCTGAAAGACAGAGTAATGCTGATCAGCTCTTCATCACTTAAATCCAGTTCATGCACAAATCAAGACATCACTCTCATGATGCCACTGGTCCTCTTTGAAAATGAAAGATAAACAACAATCACTCGTGCTGAAGAAACAAATAGTATTCAACTGAAGCAAATGCCATCTAACACTTAATGGCCATGGAAAAAGAGTCAAGTCAACTAATCTTTTCAGAGGAATCAGACCTACAAGTAGGGACCCACTGCCACCATTCTTTAGTTGACTGAGTTTATCAGCTGTATATACATTGGGATGCAAAAACTCCCATAAGGAACAGCAAATTCTTAAAATGATCAGGACTAAGTAACATAAATTCCAAGGGAGTGTCTGTATTACTAACCTGGATTTTTATTGTACTGAATATTGTTTGAAATAAGTAGATCCTCTGTTGAAGTTTAGAATGATTTTTTGTTGCATTTTTTTCTGCTTATGACAATTTGTTACAATGAGGTCTGAAGTGATCAAGGTGGGGAGGAGGGAAGAGACAGAGTCAGATTGACACTCAGACAGAGACAGACCAGGACAAATACTAAAACAGCAAAAATGTGAAATTAATATTCCAGAGAGTTAAGTGAAGTGGGAAGGGATTTAAATGACCACTTGAATCTTCCCCCTCATTCTAAACTAAACTTTTCCATATATATGTGTACATGTATGCATCCACATGCATCCACACACACATATACACATACACAGCATGTGAACATAGAACAAGCAGTTGATTCCCCAAATCTCACAGTACCACTCAAGCCTCCACATGGTAGACCCAAGTTTGTCAGGAGGAAATTAGACTGAATCATCTTCCCTCATAATTTACTTAAATGTCAAAAAAAAAAAAAAACAACTCTCATTTGCCTGCCTGTCAATAGCAACATTTAAGGAGAGACTGACCTCACTTAAAGCTTTAACACCCCATAAGTACTTTCAAAATACATTAACATCTCATCTAATTCACCAGCCGGATCTTAAAGAAAGGTCACTTCTTTAAATAAAATGTTACAGGGGCTGCAGGTGCTAAGTGTCAATGACAGAGTCAACTTGACCACCTGACGCCTCAAATCATAGAGCATGGCACAGGAAAAATAGAGGCAATAAAAGCTTCAAAAAGCCTCACCCTCATCTTCTAGGACAAAGAGAAAGTTCTTTGTATGTATCTTTTAGAAATCACCATATAAGGAGGCATACACCAAAGGATTTCACTATGATCTCTCACACACACACACACACACACACACACACACACACACACACACACACACACACACACCCCTTAGTGGAAAATAGCAGAATGGGAACCATTTTCACTGAACCACCTGGCATATTCTATGTTCCAGGATACAGACAACTGGGCATATTAGATTTGGGGGTGGGTCTACCTGTGAAGGAGAGGTTCTTAACCTAATATCTAAGAATGTGTCTTTTTTAGATTTTTATAATTGTGTTTCAACTGGTTTCCTTTGGAATCACAGGCATTTTATTTTGTGCCTTTGAAAATATTATTCTGAGAAGGGGTCCACAGGCTTTAACCAGACTGACAAAGAAGGTCCAAAACACAAAAAAAGAGTAAGAAGCCTAGGACCAGAGTTTAGGGTTGGTTTCTAGTCTTGAGGTGGCCTAACATAGGTAGGATTGGGACTTGTGCCCTTGACATCTGCCAGAATTCCAGGATTTCAGCACCAAAAAAGACTTCTAAGAATTCTCACTACAAACCATCCAACTAGTGGTCATGTAGCCTTTCTTTGAAATCTCCAACAAACAGGAATCCACCTCCTGGGCAATTCACTTTTAGATAGCTCTAATTATTAGGAAGTTTTTCCTTACAACTAACCTAGATTTGTTTTCTGACAATTGCCCCCTACCCTTACTACTACTACTACTACTACTACTACTACTACTACTACTACTACTACTACTACTACTACTACTACCACTACCACTACTACTGCTACTGCTACTGCTACCGCTACTGCTACTACTGCTGCTGCTGCTGCTGCTGCTGCTACTAATATTGCCCTTTGGAGTCAAAAGAAATAAGGCTCTTTTCTCTTCCATATAAAAGTATTTCAAAAAGATAAACAAACAAAAACAGCTTTCATATTCCCATTAAGCCTCCTCTTCATCAGGCTAAACATGGTGCATTCCTTCAACCGGTTTTCATGTAGCATATATTTGAGACCTTTCATCATTTTGGTTATCCTTTCTGGAAACACTCTATCAGTTAACAATATTTTTTCCAAATTTGTGGTGCCCAAAGCTGAACACAACTCCCTAGATTTGGTCTAACCACAGAGCAGAGTATAGGAGGATTAACACTTCCTTATTCCTGAAAGCAATGCCTCTTTTCACATAGCCCAAAATCTAATCAGCCTTGTGAGGGTGCCAAGTCACACAGTTGACTGTCACTGAGTTTGCTTTCCTCTAAAAATCCCAGATCTTTTTTCAAAAAAAATTGCAGTTCAATTACACCCCAATTCAATTCAAATGAACAAGTCTTTACGATGCACTTATAATGTTCTAGGCACTGTGGTAGGCCCTGGTAATACAAACATAAATATGAAGTGGTCCATGTCCTCAAGAAGTTTACATTCTATTGGGAGGAAACAAAATATATATAAGTAAATACAAAAAGAAGGTTACCTCTCAGTCTGAATTTCCTTACCTGTAAAATAGCTACAGGACCTACCTTTCACAGGATTCCTGTGACAATCAAAGGATTTGTCCTTTGTAAAGTACTCTGTAAACTCAAATAACTGACAATTGTACAAAATTTCAAATAGATTATCTCATTTGACTGACAAAATAACCTGATAAGGCAGGTATCCTGAGTATAATTAATCCCATTGTGCAAATGAGGAACCTAAGGCTCAGGGAGCTTAAGTGACTTGTCTATTGATCACCATCGGGATTTGAACCCAGATCTCTACTGACTCCAAGGCCATTATTTTTTGAACCCAGATCTCTACTGACTCCAAGGCCATTATTTGGCTTACATTATGATGCTACTTAACTTTAAAGTGCTATATATATATGAGTCGTTGTTATTAAAATTTTCAGTAGGCAGCTCATTTATTTTTTTAAATGTAATTTTATTTTCTCCCAATTACTTTAAAATAATTTATTAAACATTTGGGGTTTTGTTGATGTTTTCAGTTCCCAATTCTATTCTTCCTTTCCTCCTCCATCCCCTGCCTGATATGGTAAGCAATCTGATTTGGTTATATTTGTGCAATGATGTAAAACATTTCCTTATTAGTCATTTTGTCTAAGAAGGCTCAAATTTGAAAAGTGAAAGAAAGCGAAAAACAGTGAGTTTTAGCCTGTATTCAGACAATATCGGTTCTTTCTCTGGAGATGGACAGCACGCTTCATCATGATTGTTTTGGGATTGTCTTAGATCATTATATTGCTGATAATAGGTAAGTCATTAACAGTTCTTCTTTGTACAATATTGCTGTTACTGTGTACAATGTTTTCCTGATTCTGCTCACTTCACTTTGCATCAGTTCATGTAAGTCTTTCGAGGTTTTTCTGAAATCATCAACCCATCCCCTTCTACAAACATGCTCCAAGGTACAGATATACAATGCAGAAGTGGACAGATCCAAACAGGACCTGAAATTTTTATTTTTTGCTTTTTCCATGTCTGACATCCAGTGTGTTAGAGAAGAGAGAAAGCTAGAGTTGGAGTCAGGAAGCCTTGAGTTTGGATCCCAGATAGATAGACAGATACTAATAAGAGATGACAGATGGAAAGGTACTTAAGTAGATAGATAAATAGATACTTTCTTAAGTACTTACTATGGGCCAGGCACTGTGAACTAGAAGTACAAATTGAAGCAAGGAGGCCAGTCTCTGTTCCCAAAGAGCTTACATTCTAATGAAGAAAGACAACAGATAAAGAGGAGCTAGAAAGCAAGCATGTGGGCCTCAACAGCAGTTTCCTCATCTTTAAAATGGGGGTGATAATAATGGCCCCACTTCACAGAGCTGTTGTAGGGCTCAAATGAAAAATCCTCTGGAAACCTGAAAGCTGTATATAAATTTCACATGCTATTGTTATTCCTTTTTGGTCTAACGCAGAGCTTTCAAATGACCTTTCTTTTCCAGCTAGAAAGAAGGTTCTGGAACACTGACGTCAAACACAAATTATTAGAAAGAACAAGACCCAGAGCCCAACAAAAGAATCACTCCATTAAATGGAGGAGGGTGATAAATTATGAAAAGTCTTGACCAATCTTTATGGTTGCGAAGTAGGAGATTTGAAAATAGATCAAAGGCAAAATAAAGTACTGTAACCTGGAATATTACACAAGGCTGAGAGTGTAAACAATGAAGAAGGTAGCACTGCTTTAATGAAGAAAAGGATTTAATGATATTTTTTTTCATTATGCTATGCCCATAGCCCTACTTTCCCTCACACTCTGTTATTTATAAACATGATTCCTATCACTATCACCACCCACACTACTGTGAGCCATGCAAGGGGGGAAAAAAAGAGGCTACTTGGGTTCTAGTCCCACCTTGACCTTCAGTCACTCATTCAGTAAGGGGTCACTTAAACTCTCAGTACTCTAAGCAATTCTCTAAGACTATATAAAGTTATCCCTTCTATATCACGATGTTCTGCATCTCAATTTCCATATATTGAGGGTCGGCATAAGAAATTAAATGGGAATTTGGGGGAGTTTTGTGGAAGCTGCAGAAGACATGCAAAAGCCAGCAGAAGAAAAAAAAGTTTAGGAACTCAGAAATACATAAAATATGTGTATAGTATTATGTAATATCAACATGTTTTATCTTTTAATACCATAAATATACACAATTTCTTCTCTGGTACAAAGGAAGGGCCAAAAAAATTTTATGAAGATTTCCCAGATCAGAGGGGTACTGTGTCCCTAGCCTTTGTGATACAGAAAGGGTAACTGTATGTGACCTCCGTCTCAGAGCTCCCAAAACTCTGGGGTCACATGGACCAGCTCATTTTCTCTCTTTGTTTTTTGCCTCACTCCAGATCTGAGCATGAGGAAATCTCCAAATGTAAGTTAGATATAACTCCTGTCTGGGTTGTCGTAACTGTGAATAAGAAGGTCCCCAGTTCTCACATGAACACTTAAAGTAACAAATACAAATGAGGTATAAGACAGCCTTTATTTTATCCCATAAAATAATGGAGAAGACAAAGGATTCACAGTGGCCCATAAACAGAGACAGAAAATACAAAAGGAACCCAAAGAAGTCTCTGCATTATAATATACAAGAAAACCCAATGTAACTTAATTGATATTAACCTATAAGCTATATGACATATAGCTTATATAGCCTATAATATAAATATCTACAAATTAATATATAAAATATATAATACATAGCTATATAGCCTATAAGTCTATATAACATATATAGCCTATAAACAAATATAGAAAACACATAAAAGGACTCTAATAGATAAGCCTCTGACCCCGCCCCACCATGAAGAAAGTAAATTTCAAGTTGCCAGTGGTGCTATCCCTTAACATTTTGATGAATCTCACTTTCCCATAGGGTCCTATGTAGTCTCCCCTGTGTAGACTTACAGTGCCCTCTATGATTTAGACTTCTCCTGAAAAGCAAATACACTTTCTGTCTGCTAGATAAGCAACCTCCTTCTCAGGAGACCTAAATTTTCCAGATAACTCACTGTAAGGGTGTAGTACAGAGCAGGGGGGTCCCCATCTCTTGCTCCACCATAGCATGGCTTTAATTCTTGCCTAACTTCAAGACATCACATCTTCAATGTCGTTGGTCCTCTTCAAAAACAAAGGATAAACAACAATTGCCTTGGCAACAAAGAAATGGGGAAGGGAGGGTGGCTAGGTGGCTGTGAATAGAACACTGGCCCTGGATTCAGGAGGACCTGAGTTCAAATCTGGCCTCAGACACTTAACACAAAAAAACTAGCCATGTGACCTTGGGCAAGTCACTTAACCCCAACTGCCCTACCTTCCCCCCTCCAAAAAACAAACAAGCAAACAAATAAATAAATAGGAGATCTGGACCAAGGAAAAAAAGCTATGAAGTGTGAAGGACAGAAAATATATAAGAATTTTAGTATTTCCTACCAAAAGTAGTTTTCAAAATAATAGCTTCTGGCTTGGCTGCACATCCATTGATAATTGTCATTCTGGAGTGCTGAGTTGTTTTTTGGTTTTTTAGTCTATCTTTAGAATGTATGACAAACATTCTGTGACTGAAATACAATTGATTCTTCAAGGGAAATCAGAGAACAGATAAATCCAATTGTTTTAAAGACACATTTGTTTGTGAGGTAATAGGTACAGTGTGTGCATCAAAAAATTGGTTTTCTAGTTGATGATATTTCCATACATTTATGCAAATGAACTGTGCATGAGTCAATTCCAATTATTGACTGAGACTGCTTCAGGAAAGCCAAATGAACATACAGTACAACATACAACTGTATGATGGTCTGCTGTTGTCTGATGTCCATAATCTGCCTATCAATATCCCTACCCCAGTTCCAAGATCTGGCTTCAAAAATCATCCTTGAGAGATTCAAAAGGTACAAAACTTTCTCATTGAAAAAAAAAAAACCAAAACCTTCTCCCAGGAAGGACATTGATTTCACTTCTGAAAAACTGTCCAGCTAAGGAGGAAGGGAGAAGGGAGAAGGCATCACGTTTCTGAAGAAGCACCTTCCATTTCCAAATCTCCCTAGGAAGTAAACCTGTTCCCCATGCTTACAATAATTCAATTTGCCATCCAGGCAACAAAGGGCAGCTGAGCATCCTCTGCAGAGAGTACTGAAGCGAAACAAGAAAGAACAAAGAGCAGCAGGGATTTGTCTATAAAGCATGAGGTGGAGATTACTATGGCAAAGTCAGCCACTTCTCTGAAGGGATAGCAGATGGTAAGGCCTGCCAAGGCTGCACAGAGGTAAGTGAGGTAGTCTGTGCCCTGCAGGAGGTAGAGCTTCGTGGCCTACAGCTGGAAGAAACTTAGAAACATAGAGACCAAGACAGTCTGAGTGCCAAAACAGACCCAAGTAACTCTCTTGCTCAACTCTGTTCAGTACCAATTATCTGATATTTATTTCAGGAAAATCTAATTATAACAGTACCTTCTAAAAAGTATATGGATTCCACATCCCTCAAACATTAGAATTACTTTTTTATGGGGAAGGAAGGTCCAGATCTATGTTTTTAGTCATGTGGGAAACTTCCATTGTGGAAACTCCAGGACATAGGAAATGCCTATCAGCTGCTCATCTGTGATTTATCATCTTGGAGACCTGCCTAGGGAGGTCACTTAGAGTAACAAGTCTTGCCCATGGCCACATAGCTAAGTGAGTATCAGAGCAGAACTTCAATTCAAATCTTTCTGACTCCAAGGCTGACCCTCTAGTCACTGACTGTATCATACTGCCTCTCAGTTATATAGAGGTACAAAAAAGATCTAATACAATTTTGTCTGTAAGGCAAATTTTAGCCTTGTACCCCAATATAGCATCAGTATAGAAAGGTTTCTTTTCATTCCTATTAATGAACCAGAGAACATTAGACAAGCTGTTAGAATAACCCTATTCTGAATATTCCGAAGCAAGATTATTGTTATTAATTCTAATCCTGACAGAATTCAAGTCCCACCTATGACTCATGATGGCTGCAAAGCACTGGGGAAGTTGCTTAAGATCTCTTTGTTCTGGATAACTCCATTACAGAATAGTTGTCATCTGCATTGGAAGAAGGAGTCTCCTCATTAGATTTCCTGCACAGATGAAATCATAAGTCTGAACCAAAATGGTATTATTAATAATCATTATAATTTATCAGCACCAATGATGATTTTCTATTTATAACATGCTATCTTCTAAAGCACTTAAAGTAATCACAAAGTTATTCTTTAATAATGAGAATACCTGCCACTTACACTGTGCTTTAAATTTTGCAAAGATTTTTATACATATTATCTTATTACAGCCTCACAACAATCCTGTGAGGCAGGTACTACTGGTATAATTATCTCCATTTTTACAAAAGAAGAAACTGAGGCACAGAGATGTTTGGGCAATTGCCATGGTCACATAGAAAGGCCGGAAGGAGAAGAAACACTCCCCAAATGTCAGAGGCAGGATTTAAAACCATACCTTTTTAACTCCAAATTCAGTACTCTATTCAAAAGCTTTTCCTGGAATAATATACAAAGAATGAATTGGTTTCCAGAGAAAATTTAAATGAAACTATTTATAAAAATGCATTTTCCCTCTTCATATTACCAATGGTCTATTGGCCATTTTCATTTTCAATCATATTCTCTCCATTCTCATATACTGCCTTTTAAAAACTACTATGATGCAAGACTGACTGAATCAAGAACATTAGTCTCCCATCTCTATACATTCCCCAGTTTTCCATTTTCTCTCCCTTTCTCATGAAGGAAGTTTTCCTTCTTTTTCTTTAATGGCCTTGATCATTGAGCCGAGATTTTGAGCTGGAAGAAACCTTAGAAGCCATTAAGTTGAACTCCCTCATTTTACTTATAGGGATACTGAGGCACGGAGACTAAATGATTTGCCCATGTAAATGTTTGATTAGCCCCCTGGCATTGCTTTTATTATTATTCCTAACATTTTCCATAATTGCAGCTGTCCGTGGTGTTTTAATTCCCAGAGTGGTGTGTGCTGTCCTTCGTTACTGTTGTTTAAAAATCACATTTGAGGAATTCTTTCGAGCCAGTCCTTGCTTGCTTTCCTTTTTAACACAAAAGCTTTTTCTTTTCTTAAGTTCTTCCTTTTCCATCTCTCCCCCACTGTTATAGCCACAGTCTAGTCTCTCACAAACCTACAGGGCAATGCTCCACCTGAATCGCTTTAAAACAGCAGGCAAAAAAATGCCTCATTCTTTCAAATGGTTTCTTTTGATCCAAGTTCGTTAGGTACCCTGGGACCTGCTTCCTGCTATCTACTCCGCTATTTATCTCTTAAGGTGACTAAGCAGCCGGCACCTCTCTTCCTTATCTGACCCAGTCCCAGGCCTTCAGATATCCCATCATCCTGCGAGTTAACAACATCCCTAGTCTTGGTAGTCAAAGTTCTGACAAATATATTCACAGCCCTACTCCTCCAGTATTCATGGCCTTTACCCTTCCCCGCCTCTTTCCCTTTCTTATAATAAAATAGTTCCTGGCCTCCTTGGCCCAGCTTCCCCAGCCGCCAGTATCGTAATGGAAGCTTCTGTCAAAGGCTTACTGACTCAAAAGTGTCTGGAGATTCTGTACAAAGATCTGGGGAGGACCCTGCGGAGCCGTAGCACTTAGTACTCTCTATCTGCCCCGCAATTACTTTTGCCTCTTAATTCTCCAATTCAGCCTCTGCTGCTAACATCTTACAGGAAAGTCCGAAGTCATTTGTTCCTGGGCCCACTTTTCTCTTCCCTTTGCCTTCCCCCAACTCAATAAATCCAAGGAAATATTTCCCTTTATTTCTTAACCCTTTTTCAGGCTATTCCTCTTTATTTTGCAAAATCATTGCTGCTCTTCCTCCCCCATCTTCCAACTAATTCTGTTAGCAAAAAAAGTTTTCATATCTACTCTTCCTTTTATCTTTCAAAAAACCTTTTGTTTTCCTGCACACTTCTCAGGTTTCTTTTAATTTGTACTGGTATGATTCTCTTTCTCCTCTCTCCCTTATCCTGGTAGCTTTTGACCGGCTTCTGTTCCCGCTTGCCCGATTCTTTCCCTAAACTGCTTCGCCACGCACCTGCTCCCGATTGCCCCTTTCTTCTTTTCAGCCTCTCCCGGGGACAGCTTCTTCTCCTTAAACTGCTTTGCCAGGCTCTTGCACCCGATTGCCCCCCGCCTGGTGCCTTTGTTCAATCTCCCCGGTACACACAGATTCTTCTCCCTAAACCACTTTACATGGCTTCAGCTCCACATTGCCTCAAGCCTCTTTTCAGCCTCTCCCAGAAATCTGGAACATAATGAAAGAAAAGCAGTAAGTACTCCATGCCCCTTAGTTATCTCCCTTAGCCAACACCTTCCTCGCATCCTGTGCTACGGAAGAAAAAAAAAAAAGTAAAAAAAAAAAAAATAGACCATTGTGTTCGGTCCCCCGCACCCCTCCCTGAACTTCTCTGCTTTTCCAAAGTTAATTGCCATCTTTAATATCGAAAGATCTGAAACATACATCTCCCTTATGTTATATTCCATAATTGCCTTCTTGGAAATAGATTTGGAGCTTTTCAGTTTGTGCTCTCCTCTCTCACAAGTGAACTCTCCAGCACTGGTTTCTTTTATTCAGTAGGAAACCTTCTTCCCTTCTTCCTGTAAAATGTCCAAATACTTTGCTTGGTAAATAATTGTATTTGGAATCTCTCTTCCAATCCGTCATACAATCACATTCTCCGCTGAACGTTATTTTTTCTTAGGATAGACCTTTTATTGCTTGCTCTGGTCAATAGCTTTAATTTTAAAAAAAGTTTTATTGAAGGTTTGGTGGTTTGGATGTTTGTTTGTTTGTTTGTTTTAACATAGAAGTTGCTTCCCAACAACACTCCCCCCCAAACACTTCTGTAACAAAGAAGGTGAGTAAGGTTTTTGTCTTTTTGTTTTCTTGTCATAGATTTTTATGAATCTTATCTTTTTCCCTCCCTTTTTGAAATCCAGAATCAAAAACATATCCCCTTAGCATTTGAAGGTAGTTTAGAAATCCTTTAGTCAAACCTCTAGTTTTACTTGTGAAGAAACTTAGGCCCAGAAATGTTCATTGACTTGCCTGAGTTAAATGTAATCCATGACCCAGAAGCTTTGAAATTACATGATCTGAATGTAACCTTGGGGTAGCCCTAAAATATTGTCCTCTTTTTTTGACTTATGTTTGGGGGCAATGTTTACTGGGAAAACTTATGTAAAAGCTTGTGTTCCCATGGATATGAGTTACAAAGTCCCCAGCTCTTATAAAGGCACTTGACATAACAGATGCTATTAGGCACAGGGAAGGTTTTTATTTTGAACCACAGAAAATGAAGACACAAAAAAACTTATATAAACCCACAAACAAATGTAGAAAACACACAAAGGAACTTTCAAAATCTCAACCCAGTTTTCCACCCTGTCGTGTGGGTCCCACTTTTCTACAAGGTACTGGAGCCTCCATACCAGTGTTGCCCCTTGGAAAGAACTTTAGGGAGGTTGCTTCTGCCTCTCCCACAAAAATAAAAGTTTTAAAAAAAGAATCAAATAAGGAATTGGGGAAGACCAGTAAAAGAGAGTAGTTAAAAATAACTAACACCTGGCTGCTAGATTCATGACCAAAGTAAATAAGGCGGAAAAAATCATTAAGTAGAAATTCAATTTAATTCAATAAGTGTTAATAAGGACCTGTTATATGCAAGATTTTGTGTCAGGAACTGGGAAATAGAAACAAAAATTAACAGTCCTTACCTTCAAGCACTTTATATTCTACCAGGAAAAAAACATATACAGAGCAATTATTGAACAGGAGCAGTTTTTTGTTAGCAGGGGAAGACAGAAAAATCTACTGGGGGGAGGGTACAACATGTAAACAAATGTACAAGGGGTTAGAAAATTTACTGACAAGTGGGACTCAGTTCAGAGGGACATGCATTACCTCCCAGTCTTAATAAAAATTGGGCCTACTGTTAGGTCTATATCCCAAAGAGAAAAAAAAATGTATGTATATGTGTGTGTATTTACAGATGTATGTATATTTTTTTAAAGATAAAAGGACCTATTTGTACAAAAAAATTTATAGCAGCTCTTTTTCATGGTGGCAAAGAATTGGAAATCAAAGGGATGCCCATCAGTTCAGGAATGGTTAAACAAGCTGTGGTATATGACTGTGATGGAATATCATTGTGCTATTAGAAATGAGGAGCAGGATAATTTCAGAAAAGTCTGGAAAAACATACATGAATTGATGCAAAGTGAAATGAACAGAACCAGGAGAATGTTGTACACAGTAACAGAAATATTGTTCAATGAAGAACCACAAATGACTTAGCTACTGTCAGTAGTACAATGATCCAAGACAATTCCAAAGGATTCATGATGAAGCATACTATCCACCTCCAGAGAAAGAACTGATATTGTTTGAATACAGACTGAAGCATGCTATTTTTCATTTTCTTTCTTTCATTCTTTTTCTTTTATTTGAGTCTTGTACAAAATGGAGTAATATGGAAATGTTTTACATGAGTGCACATATATAACCAATATTTGACTGCTTTTCATTTCAGGGAAGGGGGTGGGGAGGGAGGGAGAGAAAGATAGAATCTGGAACTCAAATTTATTTTTTAAAATGTTTTAATATGTAATTGGGGGAAAATAAAATATAGTAAATAATTTTTAAAGAATTGAAAAGGTACAAAAAAAGAGAACAATTTGGGGCTGTCATAATCTTTGATTCAGAAGTTGAACACTGTACTGCTGACTCACTTAGCTTGCCAAGTCCAGGAACAGGCTTATAAACAGTCTCCTCATTGCTGCTGTGGCTGCTGCTGCTGCCTAGCTCTTACAGCCCCACTCCATTTCAGACTGTCTCTCTCAAACTGAATGTGTCCCTTTTTAAGAACTCTTAGCAATGATTTAAGTGCTTTCCTGCTCAAAGATCATGATAGACACAATGTCTCAGGGCTAAGAGGATTTCTAAGAGGCAGAATAGAGAAGGGAGTGCTTTACAAGGTTGGGAGACAACCTGCACAAAGGCAGAGAAGGGAGAGTTGGAAGGCTGAGTTCAGGGTACAGTTCGACTGGAACATAGCATGTGTGAAGAGACCTAATGGAAAAAGTTCAAATATTTTTTGTTTAGTCTTTATTTTATCTCTAGAGAGCCCCTGACTTATTTTTAGGAGGGAAGGTGAGTGGCATGGCTAGATCTTTGCTCTAACAAGTTTACTTAGGTATCTGTGTGGAGAATGAATTGGATAAGGGAAAGACTGATGACATGAAAATCAGAACAATAACAAAAGCAACAATAATAAATGGCTAGCACTTATATAACACTTTAAGTTTGGCAAAGTGCTTTATCCATTTGAGTAAACTGAGACTAAATGACTTACCAGGATTACACAGCTAGTTGTGTCTGAGAATGGATTTGAACTTAGGTCTTCCTGACTCCAGTGCTCTATCCATTGAACCACCTAGCAGTTGATTGAGAAACCAATTGAGAGAAAAATATTTGTAATAAGAGAACCTGGTCAGTCTGATGAGGTTGAGAGGAAGAGTCCTTTGTATGGGACCTTGTGTGTCCTTAATAGGCATGGAAAGTAGTACCTTTGGCCTGTTGCATTAAAAGGTCTCTTAGGTCTCTTCCATGGCACCTAGATAGCTCAGTGAATAGAGGACTTGACCTGGAATCAGGAAAATCTGAATTGGAATCTATTTACTAGCTATGTGACCCTGGGCAGGTCACTTAACCCTGTTTGCTTCAGTGTCCTCATCTGTAAAATGAACTGGAAAAGGGAATGGCAAAACACTCCAGTATCTTTGCCAAGAGAACTCTACAAGGGGTCACAAAGATTGGACAGGACTGAAATGAGTGAGCAACAACAAATTGTTCCCTTCTAGCCCTAAAATGGCCCTATGAGCCTGTCTAAGGAAGTACTAGATAATTAAGCAATTTACCCATAGAACTGGGGATTAGGACTCCCTTGCTGTCCAGCTGTTGCTTTGCCTGCTAATCTAAGTCACATCTCAGGAATCATCTGCTGAGTTGTATTTGTCCTTGTTCATTTCATCATCTAGAATTACCCACCTGACATGCTAAGAGTACTTAGCGGCTTCATGAGAAACCCCAAAACAGATGTACTTTCAGTTTTAAAAGGAAATATTTGAAGAGTCAGCCCTTCAGTAAATGCTAATTATCAATAGACAAGAAATCTTAGCAGGTCTATATTTTTTTTTAATTTTGATTATCTTCCTAACACTGAGGAGAGAATTGTATTATTTGCACTGTCTGTACAATCTTTGGGGGCCTGTTAGAGGTATTTAGGGAAAGGGATCTCAGAAGTGATGCTCTTCCCATAGTGCTTTATCTTTTTACCACCCCAATTGGATATTCCTCCAATTGAACCTCCATCTAAAAAGGGAACTTATTGGACATATAGGTGGCTCAGTGAGTAGAGCACCAGCCCTGGAGTCATGAGGACCTGAGTTCAGATTTGACCTCAGACACTCAACACATACTAGTTGTGTGACTTTGGCCAAGTCACTTAACCCCAATTGCCCTGCCTTTCCCCCTCCAGAAAAAAAAGACCAAAAAAAAAAAAAGAGAAGGGAACTTAGCTCAGAACATCTCATTTCTCATCTAGCTGTACTAATATGAAACTTATCTGACTTTTCCATTGTGATAGATCTGTTCTCCAACTTCTTCTCAGTCCCCCTACCCCTGTTTTCAGCTTAGAATATTTAGTTCCATATCCACATAGGAAGTTATCTCATAGGAAATATTACTCAGATTGGTATAAAAGCGAGCCTAGTGGGGATATTTAGAGAGGCGATAGAGTGGGATATGGGAATAATAATAGATAGTGTACTACCATTAGAGGCAGAAAGATTCAGGTTCAAATCTGACCTCAGACATTTACTATCCACACGATCCTTGGTATGCCACTTCATCTTTCCGTGCCTCAGTTAATTCATCCACAAAATGAAGAGGGTTGGACTTAATGACCTCTGATTTCCATTCCAGTTCTACATCTGTAACCCTTTGATCTACCAACTAAACTTGGTGGTGTTTTGTAGTGAAGTGAAGGTTGAATTTTAGAGTCAAAAGATCTGAGTTAAAATTCAGGCTCTGCTACTTCCACCTGGGTAAAATGAAGATGTAGCCTAGCCTCAATGCCCAAGTTCCAGATGATATGATTATTTAGCTCTAAGTGATATGATTATTTTAGTCTGGTCATTTTTTATTCTGTAGAACTTTCATCCCTGTCACCACCCAGCTACAGTCTCCAATATGTCTGGACTAAAGACCACCTACAAATAACATGAAGCAGCTAGGGACTTCTGGAAAATCACTATTTTTCCAGATAGCAGATAGACCATCCTGGCACTCAATAATCATAAAGTGTTTGTATGGAGGACCTTTTTGAGTGAAGGCTTATAGCCAAACATAAGGCCAAGTTGCAGGCTAGTGATTGTTTCAATACTATATATTTATAAAATACTTATAAAGTAAAGATTACAACTGATATCATCAATGAAGTTTTAAAGATCAAAATAAAATTTGGAGTTATTCTTAAGCATATAAAATAAGAGAAGGCATGCCAGAGTGCATTTTAATTGGTGTTTTTATTGTTGTTATTGATTTTTTTTATCATGTACTAACCCCTACTGGCACCCTGCCAAGGGCAGGTGTGCCTGCAGAAGGCACAGATCAGGCCCAGGGCTTCTGCTAAATCCAAATGTACAAACTTATTACTGGTTACTCCCTGTGGTGCTGTCTGTGCCTACACCACAAAGTAGTGTAGCAAAAATAATCACAGGTATGAGATGCATGGGAAAGACATAGAGGAGACATGCCCTGCTGTTTTTCCTTCCTGGGGGATGGGGGGAAGGGAAAGGAGTAGCAGGAGAGCATAAGAACTCATGTACAGTGGAAAATACCTCCTGAATGCTGCAACCAGCCTCTAAGACCCCATCTGAAAAGTCCTCTTGCTTCTCTTCAATTCTAACCACTCTGCTTTACATTATTATAAAGGAACTGATACAAAGGTCAGCATGAGCAATGGTTATATTGTCTTCCCTACTTAAATACACTGGCACCACAAGATCTAGAAGTAGAAGAAATACTTGGGCACTCTCCCAACACAAACAAGCACAGTTGCACCCTTCTCACCTCCATAGTTCCTGGGAATTGCCTTTCCCACTGTGCCAACAATTTTGTTGAAATGAATATATTATTGTAAGTCATATTTCCATTCCACAGGCCTGAGACCTGAAACAGAGCTAATACTCAGCTTCTCTTCAGTAAATTGGCAAGAAAAAGTAAGTGCTTTGAACACAGCAGAAGAAAAGAGGAGGCATTGTTCACATGATTTATTATTATTATCTGACCCTTAGGGCTTTAAGGTTTGCAAGGTACTTTATATACATTATTATCTCATTTGAATGCCATAATAAACCTGTGAGGTATTATTATGCCCATGTTACATATTAAGAAAATGATTCTCAGAGAGAGTATCAGACGTGAGATTTGAATCTGTCTTCCTTACTCCAAGTTAACAGTATTCACTATACTATGCTACAAGGTCCCACTTCTTTCATTTTTTAAAATTTGCTTAGCTGAATTTGTTTTATAGGCATGAAAAAGGATAAACCTTTGTTGATCTCTTGTTTTCATATCACCTACATTTCCCAATCTTTCTTCCTTTGCCCTCTCAGGAGGCAATCTCTTACAACAATGAATTTTAAAAGGGATGGGAGGAACAGTTCAGAAAAAAGTACTGAAAAAGCCAGACATCATCAGGAGTGTTCCACACCCATATCCCCCCACCTCTGAAAAGAAATAAAGGACTGTATGGAGACTTTATAAAAATGTAATTGGAATGTTAGAGGTAGGTAATTTTAGAAAAGTTAGAGTATAATTGTTGCTCTAAAGCAAGACAAAAGAAATATAAAGAATTCAGCCAAAGCTTAGCTCTCTTCTTCCCCTTCTAAAGTATTAACACACAATTAAGTTCCTATACAGAAACTATCCAAGAGATGTAAGAATACATTTTGATTTTTGTAAAGAATTTGTTGTCCCCAGATCAATCAAACATTGTTTCTTTGGAGACATGGAAAAAGTTTTCCACTATGAACATTATAATATAATCTGATCCATATAGTTATAGCTCATATGACCTATCTCAAAATGGACAAATGGGTCCAACTCAAATGCAGAGAACCATTTAGAATCATTAAGAACAAACATTATTGTCTAGAGGCATGCAATGTATGCAATTATCAATTAATTCTGACAAAGCAAAATGGATGTGGTTATGTGTTGGTAAGTGTGATTTCAATTACTTGAGCACATTTTACAATGAATGGTTTGTGAGAATTAACAAGGGCAGTAGTTATCAATAAGAACCAGAAAGGGTTTGTGTGTATTTTCTTTTAGGTAATTGAGGTTAAGTGACTTGTCCAGGGTCACACAGCTAGTATCTAAGAATCTTAGAAATGAGGACCTCCTGACTATATGGCTAGTCTATCTACTGCTCCTATGTAGTATTTAAATCAACATGTGATCGCCATATAGAGTGTTTTTCCCTCATCCTTTTAAGCTACATTCCAAAATGAAACACTCAGAAATGTGAAGCCTTTGGTTTTAGGAATATTTTTATGGCCTCTAAAAAAACAGCATTATTATTCTAAAGTTCATTCATTCAACAAGTTAAGGGACCACTCTGCAAAAGGTATGTTGATAAACTCTATTAGAGATAGAGAACATTGGATTTGGAGTTAGAGAACCTCTTCAGGTTCTCTAAGACAGCCTATGTGACTGTGGACAAGTCATTTAAGCTCTCTGGGCTAAAATTTCTTCATTCATAAAATGAGGAGATTGAACTAGATGGTTTCTGTGGACTTTTGTGCATGTAATTCAAAGCACATCAGGGCAACTAGACTGAGAGATCAGGGGAATTCTGATGGTGTATTTAAATTTCAGCAAGCACTTAACCAGATTTCTCATACAGTGCTTGTGGAGAAGAGGAAGATATGTAGGCCAAATGATAGTTCAATTAAGTGAATTAGAAATTAGTTGTATGAGTAGACAATAAGTTATAATTAATGGGGTCTATGTCTGTTTGGTGGACGTCCTTGGCCCTCTGTTAATCAATATTTTTATAAATGACTTAGATCAAAACACAGAGAGTACACTCATCAGATTTCTAAATGACACAAAGATGGATATGATAACCAATGTTTTTGTTCGATTATAGAATCAGTATCCAAAAAGGTCCCCACAAACTGGAAAAATGAGCCAAAGTAAAAAAAAATAAAAGATTAAATTTGATAGGGATAAAGGTAAATTTCCATTCCTGGGTTCAAATAATCAACCTTCTAAATAGAGGGTAAAAAAGAGGTAGCCACACAATGTGAAAATTATCCGGGCTCTTTAGTGAACCATTGGCTCAGAATGACTCAATAGTGTGTCATTAGCCAAAATAGCTAATCATGCCTTCTCAGGCTACCTGACTGGAGTCAAAGTATACATAATGAGGGAGGGAATGGATTTCTTGCACTCTTCTTTGGTTAGACCACATCTGTAATACCAAATTCAGTTCTGGGCTTCACATTTTTAGGAAAAACATTGACAATCTGGAGTGTGTCCATAGGAGAGCTGAGTGCCCCTAAAAGATTCATTAAGAGAACTGGGGATGTTTAGCCTGAAGACTTTGGGAGGTGGGGGAAAGGGCAAGAGGGATTTGCATAGGGAAAAGAAAACATCTTTTAGCCATCTTTTGCACTTTTCAAGGGTTGGCATGTGTTGAAGGGATTAAAATTATGCTTGGTTCCAAAAGACAGAATAAGGAGCAATACACAGAAGTAGAGAGGAAGGGTTGCCCATATTAGGACAGTGACTTTGTCTTTCTCAGTTTAGGCTCCCAAGCTGACTCAGGAAGCTACCAGGGATGTCAGTGTCAATGGCAGGGGGCCCAGATGAGCACAACCTTCCTGGAATCTTCTGTGTTGCCTCCTTAATGATGGAAAACCATTGCCCAACCAATATTACCCAAACTTTAACATAGGTACATGGTGTTTTGGCTATTTCTTTGAAGTAGGCGAATTTTTAGGAGTCTTGAAAGAAGTAATATCTGAATCAAGGAAGGGAGAATTAATTTATCAAACAAACATATTAATTGAGCCTAATATACAACTTACTCGGGTGGGAGGGATGGAGGGGAAAGTTAAGGGAAGCCATGCTAGATGGGACTGTAGGCAACCATATATACATAATAAGAGGAGGCCTTCAAGAGACTGGAGAAAAGCTTGCCCACTAGTCTTGATTGTAGTGTTTGATTCAATATATTTACATGGCAAGACTCAAAAAACGTGGGTTCCTGAGGGGAAAATGTAGTCACACATATACACATGGACACACTCCTCTATGGAATTTCCTTGGCAGAGCTTCTGAAATGAATTTGGGGGTGCAAATTACTCATAAAGAACTTAGGTAGTGGGTTTAAGACCTTTCTAACCCTAAATCAGATTAAAGTCTTAGGACAAGGACACAGAGTCTCCTAGGTAAAGGTAGTAAGTTTTAGAAATCAAATTTAATCTTAGCACAATCTCTAGCTTTTGACCCTTAGCTATCGGTAGGGTCTTATAGCCTTAGCTATGACTAAAGAGTGGTCAGACACTGTTTGGCTCCCACACCCTAGCATTTGGGGGCCAAGATGGCCTGCAGGTCCACTGAAGGGAGGAAGGTCAAAAGTTAGTAACAGAAGGAATTTGAGGAGCTTCAAGGTCAACAGAGGCACATGACCATAAGACTAGTGGCACATCTTCTAGAATGAAAAACCAAAAGAGAGCAATACCCAGTAGAGATTATATGACACATTCATATGTCCAGCAGAGATTAGAAGAGGGTAGACGTCACACTATATAAAACCTACAAAGGAACCAGCCCAAGGAGAGAGACTTGTTGACCTCACTAGAAGATGGCAGCAGCCTGAGAGTTTTGGAGATATGAATTGCCCCTCTACACATGTTTGTTATGTATATCTACTCTTCTCACCCATGATATATATAGTTATGAGAGAATATGCCCCAGGTTTATGAAGGGAATACTTTTCTCACCAAACTGTTTCATTAAATATATTTGATTTAAAATGTATCTCCTGGATGACTAGTAAAAATAAATATATTGTTGAGGGGCTTGGGGGATGGTTAGTAGATGCGAACCTACAAATTTTCTTGAACCTTAAGTAATATTTTAGGGAGACCTACATGAAAAAGAAGGTGATCAAGATGTGACACATACAAAGAAGAATGACAGTTCTTTCCTTAATGAAACTTAGCTTCCCCACCCCCATACAAGGTTTTTATATTCTATTATTACTCCATTGCTTTGAGTAGAAAGGGTGGAGTAGGAAGTAGGGAGTGGAGAAGAGGGGAGGTGCAGAATGTAGTCTTGGTTTGAAAATGAACAATAGGATTCTGGTTGTAAAATTCTTTCTGTGAATATTTAGTCCTTGGAGATTTTGATGAAACATTCAAACAAGAATGCTGAAGGGAGTTCAGGTTTTGTTCCTATGTTTGAGTGAACGTGTGTCAAGTCTGCTGAGAATGCCAGGTTGTTTGGTTGAGTGGAGGAGTGGAATGGGTGGGTCCATAAATAGTTCATAGTGCTCAAACCATTAAGGATAGATTGGCTTTTGCCATTCTTTGCTTCGGTGGCATCCAAGCAAATACTATTCCTTCCCCCCCCCCCCATAGTTATGTGCTTTGTACATCATAAAAGCTTAATAAATGTTGTTATTATAGTCCACTAATGGCATGCAAAAGCAGGAAAACAGAAATGAGCAAGATATGTGTAGGGGACCATAAGGAAGAAAGACTGGCTGAAATAGTTTCATCCTTGCACGAGTCGCCTCAGGGCTAAGCATAACCAGAAAGCCCATATTCTTAGGATAATCTAGATTTTAAATGTTTTTCCCCTTTTATACCTACAGCTTGCCTCCAGAAGCAGCAACATGTTTTTTTCATTCATTTTGCAAATGCAGCCACCCTTGAACTGAAAAACCACGTTTCAAGTTTATCCTCACTCAAGCAGGTGTCTCTGATTGCCCAGGCCTCTAGTACCAAGTCTTCAGAGGATAACTATCTAAATTCTAGTGTGATTTAATGAAAGTGGTGACAGCTTCATCCCAAGTGACAGAGCCCTGTGTTTTGGGAGTATTAAGTTTCACTCTCTGAACCATATGTGTGCATTTGAGTTGGCTGACGGCTGTGTGTCCTGCATATGACTAGGCTCATTCCATGCTTTACCCTAAATATATGTTGCAAAAAAAAACTTTCCAGCTTTAATTGATGCTGTAGTAGAGATTCCTTTTCTGTATGGGGTAGACTAAATGACCAGAGAGGTCCTTTCCTATTCTACAATTCTTTGATTCTGTAATCGAATTGATGTCAATGCATCCCACAAACTTCCCCATGCAAGATGTCATTTCTAACATGGGAATTCTTTAAAAGTTCCTCAAAACTAAATGACCAAACTTAATTTACTAAAGCAATGTGTGCTGAAGATCTCTATTAACAATGCAAGCAGGGATAACAAACCTCAGCAAAATAAATTGCACCTACGGAGGACTGAAGACATTAAAGTTCTAAAATTAAGTTGGCAGTGGCAAACATACATTGATCTCCTCTGTTGGGCCTCTCTATTTTGGAAGTTCTTCATTCAATGTAGCTTGAAGAAAATAAGCGTATGGCATAGTGATGTCTCGACATTTCCCCCCCCTTAAATTGTGATGGATCAATGCACAGGCAATTGTGAACAACAATTTGGTTTATTGATTGAGTTTTAGGGGATATTTTAAAGTCTGTATTTGTAGAATGGGTCATCCTGGGCAGCTAGGTGGTACAGTGGATAGAGCGCTGAACCTGGAGTCAGGAAGACATTTCCCTGTGTTCAAATCCAGCCTCAGACACTTACTGGCACAGTGACCATGCATAATTTACTTAACCCTGATTGCCTCAGTTTCTTCATCTGTAAAACAAACTGGAAAAAGAAATGGCAAACCACCCCAGCATCTTTACTAAGAGCATCCCAAGTGGGATCACAAAGAGGCAGACACACTGAAATAACTCAACAACATGTAATCCTGTCTTTCTAGTTCTCGTAAACCTATCCATGTTCTCTCTCTCTCTGTCCTTATCTCTCCTGTATGTCTCTCTCTCTCATTCTGTGTGTGTGTGTGTCTCCCCCTCCCTCCCATTTTCTTTTTCCTTTGGCCTTTCTTTTTTTCTCTTCCCCCCATCCCCTCCCAACACACCCAGTCTTCCATCTAATGACACTGTAAACAACACTCCATTTTCTACTCTGGGCACTTTAACTGTCTGTCCTCCATGCCCAGAACCTCTCTCCATACTCATCTCTTCCTGACTTCCCTGGTTTCTTCAAGTCTCAACTAAAGTCCCACCTTCTCCAGAAAGTTCCTGCCATTCCTCCTTAATCTTAATGCCCTCCCTCTGAGATTATCTCCACTTCATCCTGTGTATATTTTGCTTGTTCATAGTTGCTTGCATGTTGTCTCTCCCATTACACTATGAGATCTGTGAAAGCAGGTGAAGAGGAGCCCAAAGAGGGTTAGGGCTGCCTGAGACCCCAAAGTACCGACATGCCGGGTCCTGCGGAAAGAATTCCACTCAAGTCTCCTCAGCCAAGGAAAAAGGAAAGTTTATTGAAAGATATGGGGTAGACTCTTACAGAGTAAGTCTGTGCTAAACTACTCCAAGGCGCTTTCACAGAGTAAGTCTGTGCTAAGCTATTCCAAGGCGCTTTCACACCCCGTGGAGGGAAGATGGGGTCTT